>JADDOH010002691.1:0-148881 GCA_016648135.1 Agrypnia vestita
GTTGTGCGCGAGGTCGCGGAACAGTGCACGACGTTGCAACGTCACGTAGACTCTATGCCGCGCGTGCTGTTGAGGGACAATTTGTCCCCTAGTGAATACATGGCTTAATGCAATATCCAAGGCTGCCTGGAGATAAAGCACAATATTTTATTCTAGACCTAACTATAAAAAGCCTGTCAACGTTTGTAACAACATTATTAAGTCTGTTTTTCTCTTGTTCATTCTTTTTACTCCCTTTGTGGCGTCTGCTTGCTTGACGAAAAAACTTTAGATCGATTTTTGACCCTTTTCCCGTGATCCAATCGAGCTGAAACTTTGCAAGCAGACTCGTGGCGACGATCAAGAATATGTATCAAATTATCGTTAAAAAAAAAAAAATTGGATTTTTCAAATTTTTAATGTTTTTTTATCAAGTTGTATGAAAATATTTCAACGCGTCTGGTAGAAACGGAACCTGATTATAGTATAATTTTGGATTTTTGGAAATTTTTTATTACTCCCGTTCGTAGCGTCGCTCGACCGAAGCCCAACGCGTAGGTTAAGCGCCAAACCAGTTTCCATTAGTAAATGAGAAAGGGAGTATAATAAAAACTTGTTTTTTTATAGGTTACTTTTTTATTATTTTTAACATGCCTATGTTTTTCTGCTAATAATTAAGTCTCTTTTTCTTCTTTTTAAATTTTTTACTCTTTCTTGTTGTATAATTCTTAACACACCTAAGTTTACTTCATAACATAATTATCATTACTAACATATATCTAAATGTGGAGACCTGTAATTGGCCATCTATATTATATCAATGTTTTTTATGCTTCTTTGTTGTGCTGTTGGTCTTCCATGAATATTAAATAAATAAATAAATAAACACTGGCTGTAACCTGTCATAAATGACGGAACACTGGTTCGCGTCTTTGCTAAGCCTAGTATATATATATAGTATATTTTTGGCGATCCACGGATAGGCGGCCGTAGCAACATGCGTGAAGCGTCCCGTTCGGGTTTGGCGGCCCGGGGTTCAAGCCCCATCTACGGCCGTTTAATTTGTTTTTTAGCCGTGAATTCGAACGAAACTTGTTTCACAGCATAACATGAGTTCTTTCATCCAGTTTCGTTGGGTTATTAATAAGGTTGGGTGCTCATTTCATGTAGTTTTTGTTTTGTAATGCGTGTTATTTCATTTTATTTACGTTGTGTGTAAAAGTGTTAACTCTTATAAAATAATTTCAAATTAAATCTAATCACATGGCCTCTCGTAAGCGTGAAAAAAGTGATATTTTTTTCGACCGCTGGGAATGTAGAAACGGATAAAAGAAATGTTGTGCTTTTTGAACAAAAATTTGCCGGTGGTAAATTTTAATTATGAAATCTCTTAGTAAAAAAAGAACAGTGGTGTATTATTTATTAACTTGTTGAATTATTCGTATTCGTATTCGCCGAATAGTAGGTTTGATATTCGTATTCGTGAAAGTAGTATTCGTTGCATCACTGATATAAATCGGTGATATTTCTGATGATTTATAGACGCTCCCTTACACATACTAATCCGATTGACTTTCTTAAATGGAAAGACCTATACCTAGCAGTGATGGGTCCGCTCTGTACTAACTACTATAATGTAGTACTACATTACATTGAAGTGTACACTTCACACCTTTTGAAGTGTAGTGCACACTACAAACTAAACACACTTCAAATTTATTGAAAGTGCGACTACATACTTCAAATAGTACGTTCTTTATGTGAAATTTTTGGGAAGTTGATGTAGATAAATGAAGAAATTTTTGGAAATCGAAACAACCCCCCCTCGCATGGTTTGAAAAATTTTGGGACTGAATGAAGAAAAGAAAAAAATATAAAGAAAAGTATCTTGTTGGTCTTGTGGTTAGGACTCTCGCCTCGTGATCCAAAGGTCGCAGGTTCGAATCTCACTCCAGACAAGCAATTAGTCCTATTTTCATAGCACAAGCGTTTAGCTTAATTTGAAAATAGTAAAAATATTGATGTGACACGAATTCCGTGTTCGCATCTCTATTTTTTTTTTTTTTTTAAATCTCCGGAAACTGAAACAGCCCTCCCTCCCCCATGGTTACTGCAGTAGTTCACTTCATTAACACTACAATTAGTTCACTTCATTAGTACTACAATTAGTTCACTTCATTAGTACTAAAATTAGTTTACTTCGTGTAGTTTTTACTACAAATGTAGTGTACACGTTGTAGTCTTCAAACTGGTGAACGTGTGTGTTGTAGTCTTCATTTTGAAATGTAGTTTTTCCCTTCGTCAATACCTACATACCTAGTACTGAGAGGATCTCGACTAGGTCAAATGACGTCATAGGTGAGGCGAGGTACTCGTTCCACGCTAAAATACGTGAATTTAAAGAATCTATTGATGGATTTAAAAAAACTTTTCACTGGTTTATAGTATAAGTTTTGATCTATATTTTAATTCCATTAAGTTAAATATAGTTCTATCGATATCATGAAACTTCTCCATTGAAATGCTGCTACCATGTCACCATGAGATGATGATTATGCCTGGAATATATATGACACAGGGTCTACTTGATGTCTATTATTACGTCTGATTTATTTTGAGTGTGAACACGAATCTAGACTGTTTGACGTTTACGTAAATATTCGAGGTTATGATGCTCATTAACAGAAAAAATGACATTGAAATGCTTTCCAAGTAAAACAGCGTGGTCGCTCTTCTACGATGATGTGAGAATTAATCACGCGTTTTGGATCCCGTTCCTGGGTCCATCACTAGGATTTGAGTGACCGATTCAATCTATTTCATATATTAAATATTGATTAATATTTTATTGTTATTTGGCCATCCAACAGATAGTTATAGATACATGGTAAGAAAGGAATACAGCAAAAGAGTAGGTAATATGTCACTCACAATAGGGTAATTTCACATTTGACAGATATCTATGAAAATATATGGAATAGATTCAGAAAAATAAATTATGTTTTGTAATTCAGTGCGGGATAATGTTTTCATTCATAATTTTTATAATAAAACTCTTAAGAAATACGATTCCATTAAAACGCGATATGATTGGTCGTGATGTTGTTTAGCGAGAACTATAGACAAACCATATGTGATCTATGGAGTTTGTCACTGTAATTTATTTATTTTCTATGGTCACTGTTCATCTTCGTTTTGTTTTTATAGTCCGTCCAACTTATCTGGAGAATAAAGGAGGGCGTCCCAATCGTTGTGGTACTGCCCAGTCTAAAAATTATCTCATTTGTAGGGAATTTTATGCAAATTCGTTTTTTCTTAAACAAGTTATTAAGCAGTATACGACACGATAAAAAACAAAAAATGTAAACTAACGTACAAATAAATTACTAAAAATGTACATTCGTAAAATACACAAAATGGCGTTTTTTCAAAATCAAAGAAAAATAAAATTTTCAGGAAAAAAAACAAACAATAATAATTCTTTTAGGCCGGCGCTACATTACGCAGATCTTCCGCCGCGTTTTTTCCGTTGCGCC
Source organism: Agrypnia vestita (assembly GCA_016648135.1). Classification (NCBI taxonomy): domain Eukaryota; kingdom Metazoa; phylum Arthropoda; class Insecta; order Trichoptera; family Phryganeidae; genus Agrypnia; species Agrypnia vestita. The sequence goes on from JADDOH010002691.1 coordinate 3,516, forward strand.
AAATCAGCAAAGCAAATAGATCGACCGATCATCCGCGTAGTGTGTTTAATAAGCGCATATTGTATGGAAAGAAATGTAGTGATGTTCCACGACAGAAGAGACGCGGCGGAAGATCCGCGCAGTGTCGCGCCGGTTTTATTCGGTGTTTCATACCTAATGATCATGACCACCATGTTTAACCCAGTAACACCTAAGGATATCGATCGGTTTAGGGCCGTTGTATCAACTTGATTTATAGTAATCTGTAGTGGTACCTGTTGAACCCTGTACCATGTACCTATCGCCCGACCCAGAGTTTTGTTTATATTAACATAATAAAAATCTGCGCGATATAAACAAAAGGGTCGAGCTAGGGACTTGGCGACACCACACCAGTCGGGCCACTGCCGTAACACCAGGCAGATCTCCGCGCGTCATCCATTTCTTTGTTCGTCATTACATAAAATATTACTTGTACACTTTAGCTTGCTTCCTAGGCCTATCTCTGGGAGGAAATAAATAGTAACAACATATCGCTCATTCCATCGACCTACGAATATCCCAACAAATCTTTCGTTCAAAGCATAGATATTTTGCATTTTCCACCGATCAAACAACTCGCTCTCGTAAAAATTTATGCTTTAAATGAACTATTGCTATAAAGTAAGTTGATGCAACCAGTCGTGCATAAAAAAAGTTTATTTTTGAAAAAAGATGTTTATACAAATGAACTCGTTAATGAATTATGTAATAAAAAGTATAAATAATAGAAATTCTATGTAAAATTATCGAATAAAATAAGTCCTAAAACTTTTCTCATCTTACGGCTTCTAATTCGATTTTTCCACTTATCCTTGTTCTTTTTTTTCCGGGTGTTGATATTTTAATGCCCATTTCCACGGCCATTTTACTTTCTTTAACTATTTTGTAAATTGCCGATTCAGAAATATCTGAAGAAATTGAATAATAGTAAAATAAAAAACTAAGTATGGGAAAATCATTATAACTGCATGGCAGCACTAACCTGAAGTGGCGGCAATAAGTCTATGAACAAAATCAAACGGTATATTTGGGGCTTTTAGATGTTGTTTTTCTTCAAAAAACGAGTGCATTTTCAAGATTATTTCCCGAACACCGCTTTTAATGGTTTTTGGCACGGTGACAATCTAAAATTTTCTTAAAAAACTATCGAAACAGTCGTGAACCCCTCTGTAAACAAAGTCTGTCAAAGGTCTGTCAGCTGTAGATAATCCAATATGGCGTCGTTAGTTCCAAATTTGGCCATTCTTCAGATAAGTTAGACGGACTATACTGGTGTTTGCATGTTTTTTTACATAGATTTTGCCGTGTTTTTGACTTATTTTAATAAAATAACAATCTAAGAACACATTTAAAATAATTGAGGACGGATTTTCATAAGGAAAATCCGATAACTTACATACTGACGTACTGTAACAGACCTAATACTTCTTTATAGGATCGTAAATAGCATGGTTGATTGCCCCCAGATTATCAGTATGATCGACTTATATGCCCCATCGAGGTCATCAAGACACAGTGTATTATTCTATTATAGTGGAAATGTCAGAACTAATGCATTAGAAAACTCTGTAATTCCCATATTACACTCATTAGGGAATGAACATGCAGAGGCGGCTGAAATTTTTGCTGATAGTATAACTGTGTATGGGACAAAGCTGATACAATTCTTTACATCTCAACGAAATGGAAATGGACAATAAATTTTTCTGTATTATTATTTTACCTTTAACTATTATTATTTGTACCTTTAACTGTATTATTATTTTAACTGTCTTATGTTATTTTTTAAAAATTTTATTCTGTATATTTGTAAAAGTCCATCAGGGTATTAAATAAATAAATAAATAAATGAATTAATTAATGAATTTTTACATTTGGGTACCATACAATATCTACAAAACTTTTTCCCTGGTATTATGGACGCACTATGAATAACTTAACGTTGTTTTAGAGCTTTCCGATCGATTGAATTTATTAATTTCAAACCTGTCAATTTTAAAACGTCAACATTGACGGCATATACGATAACTGTCAAGGTACAGAAATAGCAATATTGCTATTTTCAGAATATGGCTGTTAGTACAGCACTGGGAAGAAATGGTTCGTAGTAGGGATAAAAGGAGGGAAATTTTTGAGGAGTTCCAAACCCACACAGGTTATTGTGACAATAGTGATGACGATATCAAATTATTACTATTAATTTCAAGAAATTTACAAATTTTGCATAAACTTCCTACTTTGATTATTTTTGACATCGACTGATTTCGATATCGTTGCATCTTCAGGACAGACGCATAATAACTGTGGTTAAGTTATTGCGCGTCCGTCCAGGTGATACTTTAATAATTGTGTCCGACAACAAAGATAACGCCATAAACATCAGACATGTCTGATAATAACCTCACATTATTTTCACTTTTGTAATAAATAAAGGAACGCTTGCGCTAGAATAATTTAGTTGATATACATTTAATTAAAATAACATTTTATCTATCGTAAGTTATTTTGGATAAATAAAAGTAGCATTTGAAGATTTTACACTTGTAATATTCGGCCATCGGGTAGGTAATTTGTCAGGGCGGAGTTTTTATTGATTTATTTGTCCTTAGCATCGTTTTGCAATATAACAGCTCAAAAACGTTATTTAAAAAACCCTTAGTGACACGGTTATCATACAGAACGGCAAGTTTAATAATTAGTTGTTAAAACATACGCGTAAATATTTAAATACAGAATGGCAAGTTAAATAATTAGTTGTTAAAACAAGCGTAAATATTTCATTCCATTGTAAAAAGCTCCCCACAGCAGAAGTTACGAGGCGCGTAAATCGGAAACGCTAAAATAATACTGTTTTCTCAATAAACTGCGTCCCAATAGCAATTGAATTCCCAATTGTAATTGAATGTTTACATTTCACTCTTCCGACGCCGAACGTCTCGGTTACCGCCGCTTTACAAATAAACATCTCCCAAATGGCGTGCATATTGGTATTTTATAGTATTAAAATGCTCTCCGAGAGGCGCAAAGGAATCTTAATTAACGGCGAGAATCTTCGACTAGGCCATTTTCGTGAGTGCAAGCAATAAAAGCAAGCGTATGACCGCGCCGGCCACAAAGATCTCATCCGTGACTCGCTCCAATGACGACTCGTGAATATTTGACCTATTTTTAGAGCTCCACCTAATAATAATTGCAAAGGTAACGTGAACCTTCCGTCGGCAAGGAATGCCCAGAGAATGTCATAGCTCCAAGTGGGCTCCAACACTCGGGAAAACATTTTAATTCTCCCGACACTGGCAGCATTTCGCGTCAACCGGACATTTTAACGCAACAACTGACGTAAAACGATTTTTAAAAATTCAAACGTATTACCTGCGCTATTTTACGCGAGTGAAACAGTGTATTTTAATTTTAAATCGGTTTGTAATCTCGGTGAGTGCGTTTATAAGTTTTGGAACGCTGCCGCCCGGCGTAGTGTTTTATCATCCTGGCAACCCCGCGCTTTTCTCCAATTTATTTTGACAAAGCCGATGTGAATGAGCTGGAGTCAGTGGTGAATTTTGATTTTTATCTGGTTTTTAACGTGTTTCGACGGCGTGTAATAAAAATAGTAAGTCACAATCATGAGATAATGTGTGTGGACTCTGCATTGTACTACTAACCACCGTTTAACGCGAGTTTTCTCCAAGTCCCACCGAAACATGCCCGAACCTTTCCGGGTTGTTAAATATAGAACATTTTCCACTAAAATTTTCCCGATTCGTTGAATTTTATTTTCATTTGTTTTGAACTGAGCGTGGTCTTGTTTGTTTTTTCTTCGGTGTCTTTTCGGCGAGAAATTCCGCTGCGCGGCTTTGGGAATGCGGGAGGTTATTTTAAAACATTGTGTGCATATTTGTCGAATGTTAAAATAACTCTAGTAAAGTTGACAGGGCAATTTATTTTTGTTGGAATTCCTCAAAGTTCGTGCGGAAATGTTGAATTAGTCACAATTGGAGAGTTCCCAAGTATTGTACGTGTCATATCTGAATTTATGGCGAATCGCGCTCGTATATTACAAGTGCTTATGTGCGCTATTCGTTCGTAGAGAAATGGTCGAGTTTGAAGCGAGATTATGTGAAAATAATTAAAACGAGATCGATGCAACGTTTAACTATCTAATTTGTATAGGTTTACATTTGATTGACTATATTCCTTCTTTATCTTGTACGCGGTGATATCCCTAAAACAAGCATACACGATTTTGCATATACTAATATTCTTAGTGATTACTGCAGAATATTCGAGGGTAGAAAGCCAAAAGGGTGTTAGTGATTATTTCAAACTTACCGGAGAGCAAAATAAAGTTCAGTCAATGCTTCTTTTATTTATCATTCAATTCAATTCAATTCAATTTTTATTTATTCCATAATATGTATATTACAAACTTTATATTCAACATGTTTATCATATATGTTTATCCAAAACACATGGAAATGTTTTAATAATAAAATAAATATTGACAAAATATTATTTTCCTCCTTGAGTTCGAAATAATCCCCTTTTGGCTTTGTACCCTCGATATTAAGTGAAAAATTTATGCTGTTATACGACTTTGAAAGAGATTTCAAGAGAACAGCACAAACATATATATTTTGTAAGAGCATTTTTGAGTAATTTTTTACCGAGTATACCTAAATTACAATTCCCATTTTATTGTATACCTACCTATCATCATTCTTGGCACTACAACCCCTGGTGGGTCTTGGCCTCCTCAATAATTTTCCTCCACTCATCTCGGTCTAGTGCCAGCTCTCTCCAGTTTCGAGGCTCTAAGGCAGAGATATCTTTGAGGACGTTGTACCTACCTATATTCTTCAAGAAACAGTTTTCCAAGAACTTTCCAATTCTAACAAGGAGGACGTCACCGCTTGTGTGAGATTTGGAAATGTGTCTTTTTTTAGCATATCACTCACCGGAGGTTGACTATCTTTCGATCTTTTGGATGGTCTCTCGTACGCCACGTTATATGCCATCCTCTATACACCATCTGTTCTGCTTCTGCATCATTGTACTATGTCCTCTATATTACACGTTTCTCATATATCTATAAAGCTTTGTTTTGGATTCTATCTCTGATTTATATGATTTCTATGATACAGTTAAGAATTGTCATTTCTGACGTTCACAATGTATTTTGGTTCTAGTGTCTTTTGCTGACTTGACATGCATTTTATACATTTGAATTTGGCTGATATGTGTGAAAGGTTCTATTGAAAAATTAATTCGCTAAAACAGATGAGCGGGTGTCATACATAATGTGACGTTGGGAGCTATTTTTAATATTAACACATTTTCCGGTATAATTGAGTGTCCTGATTCCAAAAATGTCATAAAATCCGGCACTCTTATATTAAACGAGTAATTCCAATTTAAAAATCGCAATTATTTTCTTAGTAAGTTTGACAAATCGACCTTTTCCTTTGAAATTTTACACGTATCCATGGAAATCATTGAATGATTGTCTATAGTTCGCGTATCGTGTAGATAAAATGGCTGGTCCGACAGCTCCCAGCGCCGCATTCTGCACTTATCCCAAACAGATGAGCTAAATCCAAGGTCGTGGTCATTATAACTGATCCTTCCGGGAGTAAATATCCGCAGTATAAAAAATAAAACAGACTTGACACCTAACTAAGTCTTTAAATTATTTTTACACTTTAAAGTTTCCGTGATTTCATCACACATTTTGACATTTGAGAGGCTTTATTCAGATAACAAAGTGTAAAAAATCATAGAGAATTTTTTTCACAGACAATACCAAATGTTCGCACGAATAATAGACAATAGAAACATAATGAATATGGAACGTAGGAACTTTTGTTAATAGGTTTGATTTTTGGCAGTGCAAAATATTTTTTCCTGCTTATGGTTTGCGCTTTGTTGTTGGATAAAGTGATTTATACATAGACGTACTATAAATATAGGCTAGTTACAAATCAAAATATCTGCTACATAGAACGACAACATGAATTACTGTGAACATAGACGCACATTGCGGGAGTTGGTCTAGGGGTGTCCAAAATGTATAAATGTCTGCGCGATATATATATAAAATATATATAATACAATACATAACCGTGTTTATATTTGTATCTCTTTTATAGTATGTGTCGCTATGAGAAAGAAAGAGAAAAGACCATAGAATAAATACCGCAATTCGCTACTAACTTCATTGCTACTATTGTCCTTTCTTATACGTGGTTATAAAAATAATTTCTATCTCTTTCTGACTGATACATTTAGTACGCAATAGAAGACAGCAGAAACTAGATGTCTCGGATTTGTTTTTTAATGACTAGTCTATAATTATAATTCGTCTATGGATTCATATGTCTGCTTCAATTCTGTTGTATTTTGAAACCAGGACACTCAATTATATTGAGGATAATTATTCTCAAATAGATTGGTTATAATGATCATATTCTTGGATTATGACGCCAAATGATATACAGGGTGTCTCATAGCTAGTATCAAAAACTTTACAGGTGGATTCCTGCCTTGATAGTGAATTGTAAATGTTCAAGCAACCATGACTTAATATTAACAGTTGTGGTGATATTTCTGGCTTATTTTTTTTTACAAAAAGTTGAACTTTCTTTACAGTAACTTATATCGATTACGAAAAATTCACTCCCTTCAATACAAGTCGAATAAAATTATTGCAAAAATTGAAAATAGATTTTTTTACTAGGTTTTTATCATTTTATTTGTGTTGAAGCGAATGAATTTTTCATAATCGATATAAGTTACTGTACGTAATGATAGTTCAACTTTTTGCAAAAAATAAATCGAAAATGTTGAAAAAAAATGCAAAATTTGATATCACATATCTCCATAAATATTGATATTAGGTCACAGTTGCTCGAACATTTTCGAACGAAATTTTTGCTACTAGCTATGAGACACTGTATGCTGTCTTCAGGAAATGTGTACCTATTGCTAGAATCTATTTTAAAATCAATTCTAGACCTCTTCATCTTCAGCCTATTCAATCCAACGTTTAACAAAGGCCTCCTGAACTGTGCCGTTCCTCTCCACTTCCTGTCTTTGGCATCCACCTGCTTCCTGCAATCCTTATGCTGCCATCAGTGTATTGAGCTAGGAGACGACATTGCACTGTTTTACTGTCGCATTTTATATCGGTGTCTCGGCTTCTGCTTTGGTCATATGTCGAATGTCTTCAATTACAACAGGCATGATGACAGTATTAAAGAAAAAGTTATTTTAGAGAAGAAAATATTTTGAAAGGTTTCTAAAAAATGATCCAGTTTTGATATACTATTATTTTGATATATATTGATATACACATTGAGATTAACAAGATTTTCAATAAAATAAAAGTATAAAATTGCGCAATCCGCCATTTTAACTGCTACACCGGTCAGAGCGAATCACGTCACGCCTCAGTACCCATCACCGTGTCTTTGAACCGTTGCCATCAGTAAACAATGCAATGTTTACTGAGGCTTAACGTCACGTAGACAAAATGACAGCTGCGGGCGTTTTTGCGCGAAATTAAAAATATGTAGATGAAAATGCAATTATTTGCGTAAAAACTTAGTTTATTACTGAAATAATGTTATTTACGGTAATAGTAGAAGTGTACCTACATTATAGAATGTTATTTCAAAATCTGTCATCATGCCTATTCAATCCGGTGAGGACTACACACGTACATATGTCATTCCAACTGCCGTGACATTTTTAAAACATTCTCAATGAATATGACACTTTTTCCTTATCTTTGTCCCCGTTGCATTTCTTATCAGCGATTAACTTCACAACGTTTGTGATGACAGTTGAAAATAACACACCGCAGCCTATCATGAATAATGGTCCGACTCAAAAATCAATTTTTATTCAGTAGAGTGATAGAAAATATTATTTAATATATATAATAATAAGTATTTTTTATAATAATAAACAATAATTCTTTATTTATGAGAAATATATTCTCTTGTGATAAACTTATCTATGATAAGCATTGGAATGTTGTGAGTGCGATTATGTCCTTGAATGAAAAATGGAGCGATATGTGTAAAAGAATGTCGCGTTTACTGAATAGGTATTAAATGTATGTCTCAAATAGTGGTGTGCAGTGAGAACAAGAAGCGTGACTTTTTCCTAAGCATATATTTTGAAAATAAAATCAAAGAAGAGGTATATATCTCCTAATATTCCTATCACACTAATTAACATATTATTCAGGTTCTAATATTTTACAATATTTTGCCAGATATATAGTTAATTTGTTTTTTTCTCCAAATATATTTTTAAATAAAAGTAATGCTTCTTGTTCTCACTGCACCCACCTGGTCTCAAATCCGTAGTGAAGCAATGGTACAATCATATATCCTCGTGAAGTTTATTAACTCAACCAAATCTCAATAATTATTAAACATTATATTTTAATTTAAACTTGTAATCCACACATGTTGAGTTAAATTTAACACGGCTATAGTTTCGAGAGGAGCAGTCCATCTCATCATCAGGTGTAATTTTTTAGCTAATTAAATCTCGTCTCTAGTCCTGCAAATAAATTTCGATTTTAAATTTTTTCAAAATTAATCATCTTGTTTAGTATATATTTATTATCATGTTCAAAACACAGCATCATCATATTCAGAATGCCTCGAAGTGTGTAGAACGGATGCCCTTTACTGTCTTCCTACGCTGTCACTAGTCCGGCGGCTCTCTGACTTTCCCCCATTTTGTCTTCTTGAGGTCTCCACTCAGTCATCTTTATAGTTATTCTGTTGTCATGTTATCTCACTAGATGTTCTTCTTTGCCACCTGGGATCCTACGTCTTAGGTTGCGTGTACAATGAACAAGCTTCTAGCCTCTCAGGATACCGCTCTGAATATTTCAACTCTGTTTTGAATACTTAGGTCTGTTATTTTCGCTCAAACTGTCCCATCGATATCTCCAATTTTGCTGGTAAAAAATTAATTACTCGCATACGATATTTGGACTTTTACTAACTCATTTATATATTAACTAACAATGATTTGATTTAATGTATGAATTATCTTAAGTTTTATAATAAAGTTATATTATTTTAACATTTTTTTGGTTTTACTAATAATTGTGTTGTATTTTATATAATAATAAAGCATTTTGTAGAATATTATGTGTTTGTTTTGTTTTGCACCTGAAATGAAACCTGTTTCCTTGAAATACTTATATGGTAATATTAACTAGCATGGTTTGTATAACGTATTTGAACAGTGGTTCTGCGATGATATGTTTAACACACAAAAATGAAAAAAAAGAGTCAATTTCTTGTACGAAAAATCTTGCTATTTATCCATAAATTTTCCAGAACAGTGTCAAATAATGAAATATTAGTTTAAGAAGCTTTAGGTGTCTACAGAATGATTTCAATACTCAAACAATGGAGTATTTTCATAGTGCTGGTAATATAATTTAACTAAAATATAGACAAAAACTAGTAGATTTCTGAAATCTGTCAATAAATAACAGAGAAAAAGAATATTACAGTTAGTCTAATGTAGTGCCGAATGATTGACCTCTAACTCGCCTGTGACATCGCGCGTCCGTATAGCCGGGCGTCGGATCACGAGCCGCAATGTACACCAGTACGAGAGTTGACTCCACCGGACAGAACAAAATTATTCATGCGAAAAAAAAAATAAACTTCTTCATTGCCTCAGTCATGCAACACTGCTTAGTAAAGTGTGCACTCATATTTTTCATAATAAAGTTCCAACATTTTCATTTTGGGTTATGTGTGTGATTATTTTTGGTATGACATACCACCAACTCCGGAGCATATACAAATTCAAGCCAAAAATTTGGATTGTATTTACGATATTTAAAAAAAATGTAAAGGTCGCAAATTTTGCATTTTTAATATTCGTCCTCTTCTAGATCATAAGCAGCTGAAACACTCAAAAGTACTACTCGATGACACCCGCTTTTTGTTTTCATGCCCTATGAAGTCTGATTCGTCACTATAACTCCGATTGTCACTTGCTTCCTGCAAATTTTCAGTTTTTATCGATTAAAAAATACTCGTCTTCACTCTTAGTTCGATATTCGTATTCTTTTTATTACGTCACGAAAATTAAGCTGATACGCACAGGTGAAACTGCATGATAAATATTTGACAATGTATGCGTCCAAATAACTGTAGAACTAATGTAATGTGGTTATACCTGAAATAAATCTATTTGCGGCGACAAAAGGTCACCGATTAAGTCATAAAGTAATTTATTATGGTGACATGTTGTCACCGAAAGGTTAACAAATTGTTGCAGAACACTGTCCATTTTATAAAAAATGAATCAGCGGATGCAACTCTGGTAGACACGCTGGCATTTATTACTTGTTAAAAATATAAATACTCCTTATCACTCTTCACCTTGCTCTTGGCAGAGCGGTTGTGCATTTAGACGGTGCCGTGGGAAATTATTTGGCGCTGTTTGACCCAATCCATCGCATTGTTGGAATGAAGTGTCGGTGCACGCCTTTGCCAGATCAGCCCTGCATGTCGGTGGCCTCCTGATCCTTAATCTCTCTACCCAAAGCCAAAAGTGTATTTGTGATGCGTGAAGTATTTAAGTACGTAAAATCAAGGGGACTTAAAAGAAATGACAAATGCTGACCTAGTTAATAGTTGTTATTGCTTGCCCAACGTAACTTGGCGTGCGGCGAATTTTGAACTAAATCCCGCCCGCACCCGGCGGTAACCCCTCACCCGGTCATTTAGTTCAATTTTGTATTTGGTCGGGAGCTGTGACATCTTGATTACCAATATACACTGAATTATTATGTCCAAAACATCCTAAACAGTCCGGGATGGTGCAAGAGCAATTGCCAATGAAGTATTAAAGTTTTGCGAAGCTGAAAAAGCGAATAATGGACCGATATTACCATCTGACAGTTTGACAGATAGAACGGCCGCCATTACTGCATGGTTTCTTTAATGCTGCCCGACCAAATTTCTGTATTTAATACGACACCTGTCACTGTACATTATGTATTGTGTAATAAATTTACACCCTGACAACTTCTGTTACGTGACAGGGACGCCCTCCCTCGCACTCCAAGTTATAGTGGTACGTCTATAAGTTAATGGCATTTTATCGTTAAGATTTGCACTTTTTACAGATTATTACTAGATGGCTTAGACCAGTTGAAAGAGGTCGGAGTGATGGCGTAGGTTTCTTTAAATAAGACATCCATTTTTTTTTTTTTTTATAAAAAATATTGAGATGCGAACAGATGTGTGTCGCATCATTATTCTTACTATTCTCAAAATAAGCTAAACGTTTGTGCTATGAGAATAGGACTAACTTGATGGTGTCCTGTAATGGGATTCCCCATCACCAGATCACTAGACGGGCGTCATGACCATTCTGTTTTATTTATACCAATTATTTCACATTGAGATTCTACTAAAATATTTCACGTATTCCATTAATCTGACAGTTGAGAATTAATACAAGTTACATTGTATCAATTCTGTAGGCATAGGTTTCTTTAAATAAGACATTCATATTTTCGGTTCTGTTTTGTTTACACTAAGTATTTCACATTGACATTCTACATAAATATTTCACATTTTCCATAACTTAATCTAACAGTTGAGAATTGATACAAGTTACATTACCCATGCGATGTCCTTAAGTCATCGCAGCAAGGAAGCCGGATTTGGTTTGCTGTTGATCCGACTTCCTGTCGTCTATTGTCCATAAATATTTTGCATAGATGGCCATTTGGAGTTGCCAAGGCTGGCATCCGGTACAGTATTTTAACCGGTAACACACTGATCATTATTTGAGGTTTGTATTTATGATTGTTAATTGATTTTTCGCAATTCGACAGACATTCAAGTAACTTGTTGGTGTAGTGGTCATGACGTTCGCCTAGTGACCTGGTGGTCAGTGGTTCGATCCCTATTCCAGGACACCAGCAAGTTAGTCCTATTTTCGAGAATAGAAAGAATATTGATGGGACACATATTTCAGTTTCCAATCATTGATACAGTCCGATACAAATCTCAAATGTGTAACCGGTTAAAATAACCATTTAATGATCACTAATGCTAGTGTTTAAAATGGTAAGGGCGGTGTGCACCAAGCGGCATGCTTGCTTGGTATCAGATTTCTGCACAGTTTATGATAAGTTAAGTCGTAAACAGTTAAGAAGTTTGGCAATGACAGTCGATAAATTATCTGGGTAATATTCAAAACGGTAAAGGGTGGTGGGCGTCAAGCGTGTCTGTAGTAATAATATTGATATGACACGTGAACACGTGTCTGTTATGTTAAAAAGAAATTGGCAAAGGAAATTTGTCATCCGGTACTGACACTGATTAGGCTGCTCAAATGTATAAAATAAATATTTTTCCCCGTGATAATGATTATGATCTCTTGTATTTTTTTATTTGTTTCTTTTTTTATAAAATAGATATGCGAACAGGGAATACATGTCACATCAATATTCTTACTATTTTCAAACTAAGCTAAATGCTTGAGATATAAAAATAGGACTGACTTGCTGGTCGGAAGTGAGGTTTGAACCCGTGACCTTTGGATCACGAGGCGAGAGTCCTGACCACGAGACCAACAAGCTACTCAATTGCTTTTTGTTATTTTTTACATGAATACGTCGATCACAAAATATAACTTCTTATAATAGTAACTTCGTGTAACGTCCGTAATTTCATTTAAATTCACTGCTAAAAAACTGAACCGGCCGATTAAAGGATGTTATTACGGCCGCCTCTCCGTAGACTTAAAGATGCTATAAATATAAATTAGGGCTTAGCAAAGACGCGAACAAATGTTCCGTCATTTTTGACAGGTTACAGCCGGTATCATTAATAAAAACAAATAAATATGGTCAACTATTTCAAAAGTTAATACATAAAACAATTTGAAGTGTTTATAAAACTCAAAGTTGACTTTTTTGCTATGTGGTATAACATATTAGGATGTTATCGGTTAAACAAATGATTAAATGAGATATTGTATTTAATACAGAGACAATTACAAATGCCCAGTACATGGTATGGCACAAGACAAGCCACCAACTGGAATACGGGTGACAGATCATCCGTGCCTTCGTCCGCAAAAATACAGCTACTTGATCCATGATCATGACTACAGTCACTAAGAGTCAAAAGAAGAAGAATCAATTATAAAATATTATGGACTATCATACCCTAAATTGCAAGCGCGTGCAGTGAGAACAAGAAGCATGACATATTTAACTGTAATTTCGACGTAACGTATACATATTGCACACTGGCGACCTCTATTGTAGAAGGGAACACTCCACAACAAAGTGCATACAATTTACGCCCTAGAAAGCAGCACCTAATCAGTCCGACCTCCACCTCCTCGGGTAAAGGTCGTCCTGATGACGTTGGATAAGTATCCAACGAAACGTCGAGATTCGCTTCTCGGTAACACATACCTGCGTGCGTATAAAATATCCGAAATTACAGTTAAATAAAGAAGCATGACCTTTTCCTAAGCATACCTATATTTTGAAAGCAAATCGAAATAATATACATGCATCTCGTAATATTCCCATCGCATAAGGTTGTCCGCCCCCTACCTCCGTGGGTAAAGGTCGTCCTCCTGATGATGTTGAATAAGCATTCAACGAAACGTTGAGAATCGTTTCTCGGAAAAACATATGGTTTGTAATAAAATATTCGCAACTATTTACAGTTAAACATATTTTTAATATTTCATAATATTCTGACAGATAAATATTTGATTCAGATTTTTTCCCAAGTATATGTTTCAGTAAAAGTCATGCTTCAATGATCTTACTGCACACGCCTGCTAAATCGATGTGGGTTTGGCATTGTATACTGCGATATAAACAATGTCTCCATTCTTCAAATTACTGGCCATCACGCCATTTCCTCATTGGGGTAGACAGAGGGGATTGAGTGCATACTCTTCTGTCTTGAAACACAACTCTCACCTCATCCACATTCATACATCTTCACATGTAAGCCTGAAGATTGACCATCTTCCAGTGTCTGGTTAATTTGGTCATGCCACGTTTTCAGCGGTCATCCTCTCTTTATGGCGTTGTCAACACTTGCGTCATACATCTTTTTTACCATTCTTTCCTCATCCAACATGCCCAAACCTGGATGATCCTTTTTTAATTCTATTAAATTTGCTAGGAATGGCTCTACATTCATTACTCTTATCATAAAGGCCACATGTCTAAGTTATCCCATTCCTGCTGCATTCTTTCTGCCAGCTCCAGGCTTCACTTCCACACATCAGTGTTGCTACCAGAATTCCATTGTGTACTGCTAGTCTTGCCTCAGTAGACATATTTCTATTAGAAATTATTGTATTCAAAGTACAATTCACCTTATTCCCTGCAATCATATCTCAATACCTTTTTCAGTCTCCCCTTTTTTATTTATCATATTTTCCAAATACATACTTGAGTATCATTAAATACACATACTTGCTTCAAGCATTCGTTGCCTACTAGTATTTCACGCATTATCTTACTTTCATCCTTCTCTAATACCGTCACTTTTGACTTGTTAACGTGCTTTGAAAGACTCTCCACAACATGTGGTAAAAGAATTCTTGCGTACTTTGGGCACATTGCCAGAAGAGGTGGAGACAGCCCGAAGAAACACTGATCACTGGGATGGGTCGTATAAAGTTAAGGCAAGAGGTGAATATGCAACAAGATGGACAAACCAAGTCTAAGAAATAACCGGAGCCACATGTCGAAGAATTCAGGCACAGAAGCCATCACCAAAGGAACACGATATTCAAATATGAGTATATTGGCTATTTATTTTTCTTTTCGTGCTTTATCCATTCAAGGAACGTTGGCTATGTGAACTTTGTTTACTGTGACTCGGAACAGTTCTACAGTAAGCTGGCCAAACCACTGTCTCCTTCTTCCAGCGCCTCGACTTCTGGCAATCTTTCCCTGCATTATGGTACAAGATCTCTTACTTCTCTGGATATATCATAATAATAATAATGTGTTTATTCCAGCGTAACCAGGTTATTAGTGCAAGACCTGGTTCGCCATATAGACAGCAAATTACATATATGTTATATTGAAGCACATGAAGAGAAAAAGAGAAATAATTAAAATAATAATGAAAAAAGAAGAAAAGGAAAAAGAACAGCTATTAAATACTTAAAATAAAATATACCATAAAATTTTGATAATGAATACACATACACATATATGTATACCAATTTAAAAGTTCTTAAATCAATAATCAATATCAGTAAAAATTCTAAATTAATAGTAATAATAATAATAACTTATTTTTCTTTATTCATCCGAACCATAACATCTCCATTCGTAACTCTGTCTATTCGGATTATTTTGAGTAGTCTCCTGTAGAACCACATCTCGAATGCCTCAAGTCGACTTATCCATTCTTCATATTGACATTTGCGATAGTCAATATGCGAGATACCCAATTTTTTAAATATGATAATCACATTATATCGAATTCGTTCGAATCTCTCTAAGGGGGGAAGGAGGGAATGGAAGAAATAGTAAACCTAGCCACGGCATAATGGTCCCTGAAACTTGCCAACAACAGATCGTAAGCTCTATGGCTTCCTTGATTTGGGAACTCTCCGGTCCCTTTCTTGCGAGACCGTGGTTCCAATTTTTCACAAAAAAATTAAATAATTTGCGATATACAGTACACCGCTAGAGCAAACCTAGTAGGTAACATAACATTAGCTTATTAAAATATCACTTTACTTTGACACATGATGTTGTTAATGACATGGCGAGTGTATCTCTTTGCAGTATATTTTGTTGGTATATTTTCTTTCAGTATTTTTCAACTGTCATAAATGACAGATGAAACATGATTATTTATGATTATACCGGTAACGATTATTCAAAACGTTAAGTAGGGAGGATGGCACGAAAGATATATAACGTGAGTCTTAATGGCACCAGAAATAGAAGACGTCTGCGGAAAACTTGGCAAAACCAAGTAAAACAGATACTGGAAGATGGTCCTGAAATCTCAATCAACAAGCGTGCATGAAATGTGTGAATATGAATGAGGTAAGAGTTGTATGCCAAGATAGAAGAGTGTTCCAGCTACTTTTTGTTCTAATAGTAATTGATTACTGATATTAAGCTTCCCTAATGACCAATTGTTTAGGGATTCGATTCTAATCCCAGGAGATCATCAAATTAGCCCAAGCTCTTCTTTTCTCTTATGCTCTTAGCAGAACAGTAATTTTCGCTATAGTAATAATGACATCACAGTCAAAATCATCTGCAGCATTCCTGACAGCTTTGTGGAGTGAGTCACCGGTTACAAACACCACCAGATCTGTCCATCTAGTCGGCGATCGTCCCTCAACTTTGATTATAATCTCACCGATGCAATAGTAGATCTTATGATATGCCAAATTGTGCACAATAGTATCTCAGATCAGCATTTTCATTTCTTGTCAATTAGAGTTGTATATTCTGGTATCAGCATCATATTTCCAATGCATATGTTGAATAATGGAAAGGCTAATTATCCAAAAATGTCTTGCAAATTAACAATTTATGGCTTTATTAATATTTAATAGCATTTTTAACTAATCAGTACAGTTTTTTCTCATAACATATTTTGTGTATATGTGGGGTATAAAAGCAAAGGCATTAATATCCAAAAAAAATTAATGCAGTCATCGAGGATTACTAATTTATAATGTACTGAATTCGAGATTTTATAGGAAACATGATTTTGGATGGGATTGACACATAAAATCTAGTACATTTTAAATTAGTAATCCACAGTGAATGCATTCAAAACATTTTTTTTTGGATATTGCTGCCTTTGCTTTTATAGCATATATAATATTTCGTAACTTTAAATTTCTGTAACCATAAACACAGCCTTTAATGCTTACATTTTCTTAATTATTGCAAATAATGTTCAGTTTATAATTAGTTGTATTAGAAAAAAGGTTCTATCTAAGTTATTGTCCTAAAAAAGCCTAGCACCTTATATTCTGAAATACTTAAATGAGTTATCCCTCACTACACACAAGAATCTTAATTCTTTTTGGTGAGGTATATATAACATACAATTATTTGATTTTGCTAGTTATCATTGTTATAAAAGAAATCATATGTGTTATCTATTAAATAAAATAAAAATGTAAACCCACATTTTCGTAATAAATGCTGCCTTAATGTTTCTGTCTCGCCACACTTTCTTCAGTTTGTCCAATGCTGATCGGATATTAGCAATATTCCTTTACAATATAATAATATAAATGATGAATGAGTGATATGGAAATAAAAAAGTACATCCTTATTAATATTCAATGTCTTCCACCTTTGTTTCTGAGATATACGTTCTGCTATTTACTAATTTTCTTGCACATCAGAATTCTCCCGATTTGTAATTCTTGCAACGTAATGGAAGGAAAGATTGACAGAAGAAAAACAGAGAGGAAAGCCTAGCCAAAAATACATTTACCAAATAATGAGCAGGGCAAATGCAGACATCTTCTGGATACTGTCCAGAGCAGACATGGCATAAAACTCCACCAAGAAGCATGCAGTTCTTAAATATGAAAGAAGAAGACATTTTTTTAGAAAGACTTAGTTGAAACATTACTTTTGATGTGGTAGATGGCAATACAGAATTATTTTGAATGCCTTAACAATTCAGAGCTCATTAAAAAACTCTAATACTATAATAATGAAAGATCCAAACTCTTAAACTTATTTGATTTCCTCACAAATATCTGAATTTTACAGGTGCAAAGTATTTCAAACCAGCATGGCTTTCGTCGTAGAAATTTCATGTAGTTTTTTTATGCATCTTCATTAAACGTTCTACAAATTTTGTTAAAACTGGCACGGCTCCAACTTGCCTTTCCACCGTCATACGGGATAAATTGAGTACCTGACTGCAAGCTATTAAATAATATTTTAAAGGAAAGCAAAGCTATTTCAGAAATTTCCAGACGTCATTTATCGATCAACAGGTGTCGTTAAATTTGAATTCAGTGAATTTAGTGACTCACGCATGAGACTTAAAGCTCTTTCCTTATTTTGTTGTAAAGGTTAGTGTATTAGCTGTGCAATCTTACTCTGCTCGCTTTATTTCATAGATATTTCTCAACACTGTACGCACTCCATTACTTGTGAAATTCATCATGATCATCTGCAAGCTAGTTCTTTGTCCAGCAACCCATGCTTAGGTAACACCTTTTTAATCCAATCGGCTGAGGGGAAGTTTCTACTCGAGTATCCGGCAGACTCTATCGTTTGCTTCAGTCTTGCGGAAATTGACACATTTCACTTCATCCCTTTAGGATTCTTCAAGCACAGCACTTTCCTTTGCTTTCTAGGTTATATTAAACTGGTGGATGGGACTTGTTTTGAGGCCAAGATTTAGCAGATAGATTATAGTATTGATACATTTAAATTGAGTGATAAAAAGGAAATCATTTTGTACCATAAAGATAAGGAAACCGATGTACTTTTTTTGATGTTGCCTTTATTTTTTCCTTGCTTTATCTTACAAGGATTTGTGAACAATTGCTGAGACTTAGGAGAGATGTAAGAAATTGAGAGATAATAAATTGTCAATCCATCCATCTTCAGCGTTACAACCCTTGGTGGGTCCAAGCTGCCTCCAAGAAAGCCTTCCATGCTGCTCTGTCGCTGGCTGCCATTTTCCAGTTTTGCTGCCCCAGGGCCCGGCGGTCCGCAACGACACCATCTAACCACCGCAGTTTTGGTCTTCCGACACTTCTTCTACCCATTGGGTCATTAAACAGCACCCTTTTTGGGGGTTCCAGATCATCCATACGGTATAGATGTCCCAGCCAGCACAATCTGTTAATCTTAATGAACTTGACTACGCTGACGTCCTGGTAAAGGTCATAGAGCTCAGTGTTGTATCTTTTTCGCCATGTTTGACCGTCATTAATAGGTCCATATATTCGGTGTAAGATTTTTCTTTCAAATGTAGTCTATTTTCGTCGTGCTTAGTTAATGTCCAGGTCTCTGAGGCATATGTTAAGACTGGTCTAATCAATGTCTTGTAAAGCGTGGCTTTAGTTTTTCTGAACAGTAGGCATGTCCTCAATTGTCCAATGAGACCAAAGTAACTCCGAAAGAAATTGTCAATATTATAACATATATTGTATCGACATAGATAGATTATACTTGGGTTCTTATTATTTTATATATACTATATGGTGTTATGTATGGAGATTTTGGATTTTTATAACAATAACTTTTAGGTATTTTGCGTAATCTGCTGCCGTTCTTTCACTTTTCATCACTCCCTTAGGTCAGTGGTCAAAGGGGTCAGTGCAATTTTTCAGTTTTCTCCGGAAAACTGCGGTTTCAGTTTTCCAATATTCCACCTATCATGAACTCAAATACCCAACACACGTTATCACACTCAAATAATACATGTTCGGGGGTTTGCTCCTTTTTGGTATCACAAGGTTGTGTGTTATCGATGCTTCTATTATCGTATGTTATCGTAGCTTTTGAAACAACCATGTCTTGATATTGCTTGCCCAACGTAAATTGGCGTACGGCAAATTTGCAACTAAAACCCGCCCCGCCCGCACCCGGCGGTAACCCTTTGCCCTGTCATTCAGTTCATTCTCGTCTTTGAGCGCGAGCTGTGTCATCTTGATTACCAATATACACTGAATTATTATGTCCAAAACATCCTAAACAGTCTGGGATGGTGCAAGAACAATTGCCAATGAAGTATTAAAGTTTTGCGAAGCTGAAAAGGCAAATAATGGACCGATATTACCGTCTGACAGTTTGACAGATAGAACGGCCGCCATTACCGCTTGGTCTCTTTAGTGCTGTCCGACCAAATTTCTGTTAGAGGCTACGGCATCGGTCACCGGACATTCTGTACATTATGTACTGGGTAATAAATTTACACCCTGGCAACTTCTGTTACGAGACAGGGGCGCCCTCCATCGCACGTAAATTTTTAGTGGTCGCCTTCTAGCATTTGGCTTACCTCGAAATCTCTTCCATGTCTATCTAGTATTTTTATAGCACTGTGTATAGGTACTTTAAAATAACATCATTGTGGTTTTCCCTTTGGTTGATTCAGAGTGCCTCTTATTCCGTGATGACCTGTAGACATACTGCACCTTGCCTGAAGAAAATCAAAGTACGAGGTCCTGGCAGAAAGAGAACCTCGTAGCTTAAAAACCTCAGTCAATGGTTCGGCCAAACACCTAAATTTCTCTTCCAGGCAGTAAATAAAGTCCAAATAGAAGAGAATATACAGGGTATTTGGAAAACATTAATAACCTCGCAGGACTATATTCCTGCCTTGATTATGAGTCGAAAATGTTCAAGCTATCATGACCTAATATCAATAGTTACGGAGATATGCGTCATCAAAGTTTGCATTTATTTCCAATATTTCTGACTTATTTTTTGTAAAACGTTGGACTATCATTACAGTGACTCGTATCGATTGCGAAAAATTCATTCGTTTCAATACAAGTTAAATAAAATTATAAAAATCCTGAAAAAATTCCATTTGTAATGTTTTCCAATTGGAATTGGAAGGTTTTTATTTTTTTATTTGACTTTTATTAAAGGGAATGAATTTTTCATATTCGATATAAGTTGCTGTAATGATATTCCAACGTTTTACAAAAAATAAGTCAGTAATATTGAAAAAAAAATGCAAACTTTGATATTAGGTCATGATAGCTTGAATATTTTCGACTCATAATCAAGGCAAGAATATAGTCCTGCGAGGTTATTAATGTTTTCCAAATAACCCTGTATAACAGAATAAATAATTATTTTTTAAACAACGTAAGGCGAAAACATTATATTCCATTTATAGATTTCATTTTAATTTATTGGAAGATATCAAATAATCGTTAAGAAAATTGTCAGTGACTCAATATACTGTGAGCTTTACACTCGACTAAATATTAATAGCCATGCTCTTAGACATTCAGTTCTTACTGCACCAGATGTGGCTTATCTCTAAGATGTCAGCGCATTTAGTGGATTGAGTTTCAAGTGGTGTAGAGTTAATAAATCATTAGTAAGGAGTAGGAACAACGAGGAACTACATTATGTAATGTAAATCTCAAATAACTGGGTAAGTAATTACATACATGCAATTATAAATTAGATGCTTCATTAAACAGCCTTCACGGTTCCATGTTAAGCGATTAAAAATCAGCCTATTGAATGTAAAATTAGGGATGCAATCCCTTTCTGACTATTAATACAAGTATTGAGCTAAACTGTGATTGATATTCAAAATAGATAAAAAAATTTCATACAAGAATTAACTCTTAGAGGTTTAGTTTCAAAAGTTACTCGTAAAAGTTATGAATAACATTACAATCACACACAAATGTCATAGTCAAAATCATTGACGTATTGTAATATAGACACGTTATTCCCATACTAGCTATGTAGCAAATATTGCATTGAAAGAGACAACAAATCACAACACACTTATTTCACAAACGCTCTGCGTGTAGACAGAAAAATTAGGTAATTTGAGGTCACAGTGACTAAAATAACATATTCATTCTTACAATAATGTACGATACTGTGTTCTTTTTTTCCCGGGACTTTTTTTTTCGATAACGAATGCAAAGAAGGCAATAACCTTACTTTTGAGTTGCCAAGATTTCACGCTTGTAACGTATCTACAGTTTATTATATCATTGGTCAAAATAATAGTTTAGCTCATCACTATTTGACACATTCCGTGCTGACAACACAGGCACACAGCACGGGCCATAAGATTGTACATCGCATGATAAATTTTAACCAGCAGTCAATGTTAAGTATTTTCAAAGCACAAGTATTGTAAATCAAATTAAAAATTTTAATAATAAAGGAATCAACAAAACATAGCTATTCAAAAAATGTAAAAACTTTTACTTTTATTTACATTGAGGACAAATAAAATTTTTCTTAAAAAAATAGATTTAAATTGACAGATATTTTCATATGCAGGCTGTTCTGACAGGTTTCAACACATTTTGTATAATAAGAATAAATGTACAATATATGGCGCTCACATTTCCAGCGTGTAATCCGAGAAGTTAAAAATGGAATCTACCCAGATAATGGAGCAATCGTCAATGAGGACGGAGACCTTCAGTGAAGTGAAGACCAGCTCATCCGTATCGGTGAAGAAATCCCACTCGCTGCACAGGAAGAAGTCGAGGAAGGATGACAAGAACATCTCTGTCGTAAGTATTCTGGCGGTTTCACATTTATATATGTATTTGCGTTCTTACTATATCTTCGCAGTCTTGACTTTCACAGAGATATATTACTTACACTTATAAATTTTATACTTGAACATGTCTCTTTATTTTGCCATCTTCCTGGTTGTATTATTTTACCTACTATTGCGTTAATTTAATATAAAACAAATATTAATTAAATATAAAAGAGTAAATCATTATTAATACGAGTATGCTACTGCTGCTATATAAATTCTCTAATCTGAATTAGGCTTGATTTACTCTATTGGTCCACTCATGGTCCGCTCTCGCTCCAACAAAATATTAATACACAATGAACACTTTGTGCCCGCTCTAATCCGCTCCGATACAGTACAGTATCGAATAATATTTTACTGGAGTAGGATTGAACTTTCCCCGGCTTGTAACCATAGTGTGAATGGCCAACTTGTCATGAGTGCATAACATCGCGATTTACATCGCAATTTACGCGATAGGTTAAGGTATACAGAAAACACGGAATTATAAAAAAAGTAATTAAATTAATACATTATTTATTTATTATAAATATTTTTCGTTACTAAAATAATAGCTACAATAGCTGATTCTTCGATATAAAAATTAAATTACATTTAAGAAAAAATGTTTTTAACTAATTGGACTTAATTAAAATAATTTTAATGAATAAATTATATTGTATAAATCCAATTTGAAAGGCAAGGTCAGATCAAAATGATCAAAAAATATGAAGCGTGTTCTAAACATGCCCATTAGTGTGGACGTCGTGAGATTTTACTTGAGCGAGAGCGGACCAGGAACGGTCCGAGAGGGTGGAGCGACCCTTACCAGACACAACTTTCTTTCTTCTAGTTTACCAAATGTCAACAATCTGTTGGCAAACATTATTTTATTTACAGCAGCTGGAAACAGCTGTACTGTAAACTCCCCGTACCATTGCCTTTAATCTTTAGCTATATATTCTTTGTCTTGCAGGGCCTCTTCTGCAAGTTATTATACCTTGTTCGATGGAATGCAAGACCTGATATATTTCTGGTTTTTATTGTTACATGAGAAACAAAAAAAATCAAAACGATAGCAGCCATTTAAGTTTAGACATAATCTTAAAACCTTAATCAGTTTTATGTCTTAAATGATAATTGTAAACCTTTCCAGAAAACAAGTTCGGAGAAGGTCCAGAAGAAGATAAAGCACGAGGGGTCGGTGTCCCACGATGTCAACCCTAATTGCCAATCTTGCGGCAAACCCGTGTACGCCATGGAGCGCATCAAGGCGGAGAAGTTGTCGTGGCATCGCGAGTGCTTCCGCTGCAAGGAGTGCAACAAACCATTGAGGTAGGGATGTTTAAAAATATATTCTCATCCAGCCCGTCCTGTTGACAAGAACTTTAACGGTTTTATGATTCAGTATTGTGGTCTCGTATCATTTGAAAATGGCAAACATTTATTAAATAACTATATTTAATAAACAAATAGTTAATAAATATATATATATATATTATATAAGGTCCTTAGATATGAAATTGGCGTTTTGCCGTACTGGCAAATTTGATCTCAAATATCTTCTCTTTGGTTAGGAATTCCAAATACAAATTTATACAGCTATTTACTCATGTATTTGTGTTTTGAAAACTATATTTCATTTGTTTTTTCCTCAATTTTTTTTCTTTGCGTCACTCAGTTTACAAAATGAAAAACTTGAAATATCGCGTTATTTACGAGTACGACTTCCACCGTGGCACCAGTGCTGCAGAAATGGCTCGAAGGATTAATGATGTGTATGGCGACGGTGCCGCAAAAGAAAACACAGTGCGTTTTTGGTTCCAACGTTTTCGTTCTGGAAATTTCGACCTGCACAACAAGCCCCGTGGACGGCCGGAGACCAAAGTTGATAATGAAGAATTGAAGGCTATTGTGGAAGCGGATCCATCGCAAACCACATCCGAGTTAGCTGCAGGCTGCAGTGTTAGTGATAAAACTGTTTTAATCCACTTGAAGCAAATTGGTAAGGTGAAAAAGCTTGAAAGGTGGGTACCTCACGAATTGAGTGAAGCAAATCAACAAACGCGCGTTGACTGCTGCGTTGCATTACTCAACCGGCACAATAATGAAGGGATTTTAAATCGAATCATTACCTGTGATAAAAAGTGGATCCTGTACGATAATCGGAAGCGCTCATCGCACTGGCTGAACCCTGCCGAACCAGCCAAACCATGCCCCAAGCGAAAATTGACTCCAAAAAAAGTTACTTGTGAGCGTTTGGTGGACTAGTGCTGGTGTCGTTCACTACAGCTTTCTTAAATCTGGCCAGACGATTACGGCAGATGTCTATTGTCAGCAACTGCAAACCATTATGGAAAAGCTAGCTGCTAAACAACCGAGGCTGGTTAATCGCTCTAGGCCACTGCTGCTTCATGATAACGCTAGACCACACACTGCACAACAGACGGCTACCAAATTAGAGGAGCTTCAATTGGAATGTCTAAGACATCCACCGTACTCTCCGGACCTTGCCCCAACAGATTACCATTTTTTCGAAATTTGGATAACTTCTTGCAAAGGAAAAAATTCAACTCCGATGGCGCAGTCCAAACCGCCTTCAAAGATTTTATTGATTCCCGTCCGAATGGTTTTTTTAGTAAAGGGATCGATGAACTACCTATGAGATGGCAAAAGTGCATAGATAGCAATGGTACATACTTTGATTAGATAAATATATTATAATAAAAAAAAATCGGCTTTATGTTCCTCCCATACTAAACGCCAATTTCATATGTAAGGACATATTATAGATGTCTCATAGAGACAAAGCTATTTTGTTATATGGAAAAGTAGATATGAAAGTCTTTTTTGGGTGTTCACAGGGCTTACGACCTATCATACGGCGATAGGTCGTAATAGGTGGTATAAATTAAGTGATCACTTTACATGTATCCGTCAGCAATTCCACCCATGATAGATTACCACATCTATCAAATTGTTGGAAGTTGTAGATTTGTTTAACTCGCACGTCATGTTTCATCTGTGGGTTGTATACTTAACAGAGTGTTAGTTAAATTAGTATAAACTAGATTTTAGGTCTACAGGTTTCGAGACGTACTTGTCTCTTTGTCAGGTGTGTGAGTTGTATTTTTACTACCACAATTGTGCCTCCACAAATTCGTCATTCTCATAAACCAGTATAGATGTCGCTGTTGGTGATGAAATTTTAAAGCAATATCCTTTTTATATCTTGATTAACGATGTCCCCCTAGGGATAGATCTTTTGAAAATGTTTAACAAACTCAAAATATTCCAAAATAGTAAATAACTGATCTGCCAATGAATGTCTGACCATCTTTCTGTAATCTGACTTGACGAAGATAATTACTTTTCAGTGTGGAGTCCTTCCAGAGTCACTTGAGCAACTTGTACTGTAAACCCCATTTTAAGTTGCTGTTTGCTCCCAAAGCGGTGGAAGAAGATGAACAAGAAAAACGTGAGTAATAATTATTACATCTACCAAACTAGTGTGGTAGATGTATATCCTCAATATGTTCTAGATCCTATGACTCTTGCCAAAAATGACCATATGCCAACAAATTTTTCCAATAACAAATAAAGGAAAAATGATTAATCCGTTCCCGTGAAAAAATCTTTTGTTATTATAGGTGCATTGATGGGGTTATATATAATTTAAACACAGCTCAATACTAAAGTACAAAAGCAATTACATAGATGAAAAATTGTTATTGTTATTATTGATAATGGGCAGGCAGCTTAAGCTGATAGGCCCATAGCACCGTCTCTCATTTGCAAACTGGCAAACTGTTCCACATATTGACCACTCTATTGCTTAATGCATGCTTTCTTGGGTTACACGAGAACCGAGACTTGTTCAACTTCAGGTGATGCCCTCGAATAAACTTTAATTTTATCTTTTAAGTTTATTAAAAATCTGTCCTTAGCTTCTGCCTTCTCCCTGGGTGTTTCGGAAATGTCGCATTATCTGGTCATTAGACAATGCTATTATGGCATCCATTTGACATCCATTCATTTGGCAAAGAAACAGTCATACTGACACTCGTCGGTAGTCGTGGCAGAGATTCCTCCTCTCCGAAAATCAAATTCAGCTGAACGAAAACGAGGACATGCACGCACGTCTTATTCCAAACAAAGGTCTTAAACCAAACAACACTTTTCGCATCCAAACAGGACGTATATCTTGATGTCGTTCGACTTATTCCAAAGTGAATGTATATCAAGGTACCACTGTACTAGTTTAAAAAATATATGTTTCTTTCTACTTCATGATGTCGGTATGATTTTGAGGTTTTAATTGCAACACAGGAATGAGAATTTATTTTTGTAATCATGTGAATCTGAATGTGATGTCTGTCTGAGTATGTGAAAGGGACGAAAGGTGTATGAATGCAGTCACGTTGTGCAGAGCGCGGGCCATTCGGAAGCGCAGGCTTGGAGAGCTAAGACGCAACGGTCACTATAATACCTTGTCGCCGAAAGTTATTGCACTCAGTTCGAAATGCAATAAATGTGTAGACATTCCGGGGTATTATTTTAAGACCCGGAATTCCTGACACAAGAATGTTTAACTGGCAAGGAAGGATTGGTTTTACTGATATCAATTTTATTTTAATACTAGTGACATCTATCTTCTCCTGCTGAAAATGACATATTTTTATTTATTGCAGGAAGACCGAAGAAGCACCAAATGATCATCTGTGAAAGTAATCCGAGGGAACTGCCCCCAGATGTAGTTAGAGGTTAGTTATTTTACTAAAGTAAAACCGGTATTTCGAATCCCGATAATTTGAAATTTCTCCATAATTAGAACTTTTTCAGACGCACAAGTCCCAATAAATCGAAAACACCAGTAATTCGAAATAAATTTCATACCCTTGCGCCATAAATCAATACATTTTAGTTCACATAATTTGAAATTTGTCCAAATTGAAAAAATATTTTGATTATTTTCGCAAGTGAGAACAACAAATATGTCAATATCGTGTACTTTAGTAATAGAAATGTCGCGATCTTTGTATTAACATAATAAATATTGCATATTCAAAACGATTTCTTGAAATATGCGATAATACAGATGTTTTTTACAAAATTGAGCTTTTTTCATGAATTTTATAATTTTTGGCAAATCTCGCAATCGAATTGCAATTTTTTTAGTACATACCTTGAATTTAAATTTAACGGGGTCCCAGATAATTCGAAATGTGTTTTTTGAGTCCCTTCAAGCAAATCATTTTACATTTTGAAGAATTATCCTACTACTTTTTCTCATACCTTTCAATAATGACTTTTTCCAGGATCTGACAAGCCAGACTTGGGTCTGGACGAGCTGGCCTCGCTGGATGTCAAGTCGCGCTTCCAGATGTTCGAGCAGGGCCCTCAGGAGCCTGAGAAGGGGCCCCTGGAGCACCCGCTGTCGAGGGACAAGAGTTCCACGCTGCTATCCAAACTGGCCAAGTTTGTACACTTTTTCATGTCTAGAAATTAAATCGGCTGTAGTCAAGAATACAACCGTACTTGAATTTTGATTAAAGAAATACTGATTCTGGTGTAATAAAGGGTCCTGATTACATAAATGAAGTCAATTTTTCCTGCTTGTTCGTTTAAAAGCAGTTATTTCAAGTTTAAAAATGATAAATTTTGATAATTCACACCATAGATGCCCATATATAAAATATATGTTTTTGCTGTTTTATTCATGGAAATTGACAAATCACGTTTATCATAAGTGGGCCCATTCATTATCAAACATGTCAACCATACGATCCTGCATTACACCACGCTGCGCCCCGTGCAATATAATGTATGCCCTACATTACCTAAGAAAATATCATTGCGAATTTGAATCCGTTTTTAATCAAAATTTGCCTTTTCCCTACCGAATACGTCATCTAGACTTATTTCCGTTTTTAACACAAAATTGGCCTTTTCCCTACCTGATACAACATCTAGACTTAACATTAATTTTCTATGGTTTCTTGCCATATTATATGGGCATCTATGGCGGAAATGTCAAAATGTATCATTTTTAAACTTGTAATAACTGCTTTTAAACCAGCAAGCGGGAAAATTTGACTTCATTTATGTAATCAGGACCCTTCATTACACCAGGAACAATTTTTCTTTCATCAAAATTCAAGTTCGGTTGTATTTTTGACTTATTCCCAAATTTACATTTAATCAATTACATATATGTTAAAAAAAAGATTCACTCACCTGTAAAAACAAAAGAAACAACATTTAAAGCCTTTATTTCAAGTTTTTTTGTATATTTAAAAGAAATTATTTGTTAAATCAACTCACACTTTTTTCATAACATCACCATGGTTACAATCATAAATTATATAAAGATAAAGACATAGACAAATTTAAGAAAAATACTTGTAAGTGAAGTGGTTTTCTTTACATATGTTTAAAAAAACAACATTCCTGACACTACTCTCAATAACAAATGTTACAGAAATTGGAAATATAATTTTTTGTAAGATTTTTATCATTTTATTTTACTCGCATTGAAATAAATGAATTTTTCATAATTGATGTAAGTTACTGTAATAGTAGTTCAATGTTTTGCAAAAAAATAAGTCAGATGAAGCCTGGAGCTGGTAGAGGAGGAACGAAAGTAGAATGAAAGCGGTAGAGATGAGATCATTCAGACGTATGTGTGGCAAATCTATTTATAGTAAAGAATGAAGATGTTAGGAAAGAATGTAAAGCTGATCTTGGCGTAGTCTGAAAAAGTCAGATGGTTTGTGCATATTGAGCGAATGAATGAGGAAAGAATGGAAAAAAAAAATATATGACGCAAATGTTGACAGCACCAAAAAGAGAAGATGTCCGCGGAAGACGTGGCATTAACCATGGCGTAACCAGATTAATCTATTCTAATTAATAATTCAAAATCTGGAGGATAGTCCTGTTAGGAGTCTCAACAATCATCGAGCTTGTATGCAAAGATGTATGAATGTGGATGAGGCGAGAGTTGTGTATCAATACAGAAGAGTGTGGCGCTCTATCTTCTCTGCCTACCCCCGCGGTGGAACAGTGTGATGGTAAAAAGTAAGCAAGTCAAAAATATTGAAAAAAAATGCAAATTTTAATATTGCATATCTCTATAATTATTGATATTATTAGGTCGTGGTTGCTTGAATTTGCATTTTTGACTAATAATTAAGGAAGGAATCCACCTATTAAGTATTGTGGGCTAGCCCTGTTATAGGTCTTTTCATATAAGCTTGCAATTCAGTTAGTGTGGGTGCAGTGCGTAATACGCGCATTGTTTCGTTGTGTTATATACGAGAGGGGCGTATCCGTAAACTTAACACAACGAAACAATGCGCATATTACGCACTGTACCCACACTAACTCAATTACAAGCTTATATGAAAAGACCTAAACCCCCTGTATATTATAAGGGCCTTTTAGGCACGTTTCATCAGAGCCCAAGTAACATTACAGGAGAGAAATTATAATACACTATAATATGTATTTTAAATATGTTTTATTTTTATTACTTCTTTGTTTTATTATTATAAAACGTGTTTTATGTCGTGTTCATTTCTCTTAAAAAGGTTTATGTTTATTACTTCTTTGTTTATTGTTATAAAACATGTTTTATGTTAGGTATATATATAAAATTGTTGCACTTATACAGGGTGTCTTATAGCTAGTAGCAAAAACTTTACAGGTGGATTCCTGCCTTGATAGTGAGTTGAAAATATTGAAGCAACCATGACCTAATTAATATCAATAGTTATGGAGAAATGCAATATAAAAATTTGCATTTTTTTTCAATGTTTCTGACTAAATTTTTGCCACAAGATTAACTATGTATTATCACAGTAACTTATATGGAAAATTAATTCGCTTCAATACAACTCAAATGAAATGATAAAAACCTTTTAAAAAAATTATTTTCAATTTTTGCAAAGTTTTTATCATTTTATTTGACTTGTATTAAAGCAAATGAATTTTTAGAAAATTTTTGCTACCAGCTATGAGACATCCTGTATAATACTGTAAAAGCCCACTAGCTTATTCCCAATTATAATAATTTCGTTGTTTGTCCATCCGTCTGTCCGTCCGCGTAACTTTGTGCAACATCTGTAACTTTTTATAATAATTTTTTTTCGCAAATACATTTTTGCGAACAAAAGGGTGACATGAACATCGCCACCGCCACATTTTCAGCATCTATACACTTGCATTCTCATTCCCTCAATGTCCATAAAGAAGCAATCTAGAAGACAAGGTTTCTGACGAGTTTCATTTTTACTCCCTTTCTTTTAACTCGTAGCGTCTGCTTGCTTGCTTGTCAAAAAAACTATGGATCGATTTTTAACTCTTTTCCCGTGATCCAATTGAGCTGAAGCTTTGCAGACAGACTCGTGGCGACGACAAAAATGATCCAACAAATTTTCGTTTAAAAAAAATTAATAATTATAGTATTATTTTGGATTTTTAGAAATTTTTTATCACTTTCGTAGCGTCGCCCGACTCGAGCCCAACGCGTAGGTTAAGCGCCAAATCTGTTTCCGCTAGTAAATGAGAAAGGGAGTACAATAAAAACTTGGTTTTTACAGGTTAATTTTTATTATTTTTATGGTCAATCCTCGACACAAAACTACGCAGAGTAATGTCTGAATTTATTATTCCAACAGATTCAAATCCAAGGGGATGGATATTGGTGTAACAGACGAATATCTAAATGGGATCCCCATAGAACCGAGCTCCAGCGAAGGAGAAGATGACGGTAAGAGTCTACAACAATGAATTTCTTCCACCACCCTCATTTCTTACATCACTCTGCGGCAATTCACTAAAAGATATAACACACAAGTTTTCTTTTATTATTTTTAAATTTTTTTCAAATACATTTTTTTTTACAAGCTAGTGCTAGTTACATATGTTGAATTTTTCTCTCTTACATGAGTGACAAAGACTCGCGTGTAGAAGAGGAGTATATTTACATTTTATATTTACAGATAATAAAATGATAAAATGTACATATTCATCATTTTATACGTGTAGACAATTTAGTTATAATTAGTATATAATAGGTACATATATATAATAATAAGTAAGTATAATCAGTAAGTAATATATAATTGTTCGAAGAATATTTTTTCTTCTTCTGTATGAAGGCTTGAACTTTGTCGTGACAATATTATTAAAATAAAACACAAATCACTTTGTTTTCACCACTTTATTAGATTAAACAATCTACATGTTTCGAGAACAATGTTCTCTTCTTCAGGATTATTGTGCACTAAAGATTTTTAAAAGTTAAACCAAGCAAATGTGTTACGGTGAAGGGGCGGGTGAGGGGGTTGGTGAGGGGAGGGGGAGGTTCGAGGTGTTAATTATTATGGGTCATCTGGAGAATGTGGAATGTTAAGTGGAAAAATATTCAAAATAGGATAATGCAAAAATTTTGTCTGTGTATTTATTATATTAGAATTGATATTAACATTTTTCCTAATTTCAAGTATTTTATAATATTAAGTAAGTAACAGGTACATACATATATAATAAAATAAAAATTTAATTATTTACGAAGGTATTTTTCACTTTTTTTTTAAATGCCTCTTAATTATCCTCAGTCCTCAATTCAACTTGTACGTTTATTGTTTTTTCACAGAAGATGGCGATGGCGCACTGCGCAAATCCTACAAGCGTACAGCTCAACGCGAGCAGCCGGTGTCTTTCTGCAACATGTCGGAGATCGTCGGGAAGTTTGAGTCGGGCGACGTGCTGAAGGACAGGAACACCGAGAGGAAACAGGAGATATCGTCTATCCGGAGCAGGCTTTTCATGGTGAGGTTAGCTTAAGTTGGATTAGGTTAGGTTGATCTTAATTTGCCGTGTCCGACATTTCGAATTCCATTGCAGGGTCTATCATCATTAGTCACTGATGTGACACTAGATGTAGGAATATTGGTACTGGTGGTATCTTAGAATATGTAATCAACACAATAAATAAATATGCACAACATTAATAAAATAAATTTAAATAATGATGCTAAAATATTTTAAGTAATTTCATAAATAAAGTTATAAAATAAATTAATCTAAAAATACTTTTTAAATATATATTCATTGATATTTAAATTTAAATTAAATTAAAACACTTTTAGATAAATCCATTTGAAAAATACATTGAAAAAATATAGTCTTCACTGGGATTCCAACCCGGAACTTTCTATTACCGGTAGAGAACCTAAAACAATAATAATACTAAAGTTGCTAAATTTCATCTACATGCGTTTGTTAAATAAGACATGTGTTTTTTTCATTGGAAGCTATCACAGCATAATCAGTTAAAGCTCTCTACCGGCAATGCAAAGTTTGAGGTGAGTCCCGGCGATGACTATTTTTACACGACTTCACAATAAACTGTGACGTCATTAAAAATGAATACAATTTAATTGATACATTTGTTACATGCTATTTTACAACTGTACCCTGCCCACATCACTAGCCCCCAGTTTGCGAAGAGGTAATTCTTTCTGTTATATTCAGGTATAACTAGAATTCGCGTAGACATTCAAATATTGTCATAGATTGTGACCCAATAATCCTGAATGTTCCGGAAGAATTTGAATAACATTCTTAACATCATTGACAGCTGTAAAACTTATAACTCATATTCATAACATATTCAAAACAATAGGCTATTGCGATGGGAGTTTCATAACTGAGGTGCGGGTGCACGGATGAAAGCGTGATTATTCATACAGTGTGGTTAAGAAGGCTAACTCTATTTTGTATTTGGTGAGATCATTCCAACATCTGACGGTACCACAATTCACAACTATTTATAAGATATATGTGAGGTTTCTCCTCGAATATGCCTATCAGATCTGGAATCCATATTTTGCTAAAGATATAGTTTTACTGGAAAACGCTCAGAGACGAGCCACAAAATTGCCCTTGGGTCTTAAAAACCTGGAATGTGCGGAAAGGCTGAGAGTCTTGAAACTGCCCACTCTTCAGGTGCGACGAGCAAGAGGTGACCTCATTGAGACATTCAAGGTTCTATCGGGCTACTACAATATTCCTAATATGACAGATATGTTTGCATTAAACACTAATGTGGGCCTTCGAGGACATCACCTGAAGTTGAACAAGTCTCGGTTCTCGTGTAACCCAAGAAAGCATGCATTAAGCAATAGAGTGGCCAATATGTGGAACAGTTTGCCTGAGGGCGTTGTGTCTGCAGCCAGTGTCAACCAATTTAAGAATATGCTGGATGTTCAAATGAGAGACAGTGATACGGGCCTCAGCTTAAGCTGCCTGCCCATTATCAGTAATAATAACAATAACAATACACTGTTTTCATACTCAGTTGTTTGAGTACGGGAATTATTTACACATATAAAAGTTTGCCCTCAAGATGCAAAGTTTATACATATATGTATCGATACTTCCAATATCCAAGAGTTTGAGTATCTCGGACATATTATGAGAGGACCAAGGTATAGTCTTAACGAACTCGTCATCCAGGGGAAAATAAGTGGAAAAAGAAGCAAAGAAGATGCAGCATCGTAATTCGGCTGAGTTGTTCTGTGAGGCGATAAATAGAGTAATGATCGCCAATATGTTTGTTTGCTGATAGAATATCGCACTACAAGAAGAAGATACTTCCAACATATAACTTTCCACAGACACAAATGTTTTCATCCTCTAGGAATATTAAAAATTATTGAAAGACCATCATTGACATGTTTCGGACACATTTTCTGTAGAGACTGTACGCGACACAAAATCGCCGCGTACGTGGGGAAGAGATTGGAATTAATGGACTGTATTTGGATCAAGGATAGAAGGACATTTCGACTCACCTTTTTGAAGTCTTGGCATCCCTAGTAGCGATATCACTTCACCAAACAACTGTTTCACTTGGTTGGCCACCAACGTTCGTTACTCCCGAAGTTTGGCGATGATGAAATTAGACACAATTATAAAATGTACAATTAAAAAACGAGAGGAAAAATTGGAGCTTTTAACACCTTTAACACAAGACTTGTCGAAACGAGAGGGGGATTGGAAACAATTGAGGGTAGGATATTTTTCGATAGGGACCAATTAGTGTTGCCACCTAAAAAAAGAACAATATTCATTTGAATCGATTTCTGTGCCAACGTGACGTCTCGAATATCGAACAGAGACAGTTATAGATTTGAGAAATTAGTGGTCACTGAATGGACAAGACGATGGTCAGAATGAATAAAATAGATATCTGTCATGTAACCAAATGCAGCATCCAACATGGATGTGAGTGCTTCACACTATTCTATCGAACCACAATGCCCAGTGGTGAGAACAGATTTAGGTGCCCCAGAAACCAAAAAGGAATAAACAGCGTAATCCGCTTCTCCTGGGTCTCTCAGTAACCTCCGGTGAATTTTATACATTTCTTGTGAAGGGTAAAGCAGCGAGCCTCAACCATGCGTCAACGGGACCGACCAGCGCAATATGATCGCTTGCTTTGTGAAGTATGCGGGAGAGAGTGTGCCTCTCGAATAGGGCTATTTTCCCATCGAAAATCTCATGAGAGGCGCAGCAACAACTAAGTCAGAATGGCGAGAGGATCCTCGATCACGAGCCCCGGCTACAACAATACATTTTATCACCATTCCATTTCATTGAGTATCACCATTTCATTTCAAAGTCGACATTCAATTGATTGTGGTAGCGGTGGAGAAAAGAAAGGGTGGGAAGAACACAGAATTAATTAATAAGAACACAGAAATAATAAGAAGAGGTATAAATTAGTCCCAAACACTCAGTCTTGACCTAAATGATGAGGAAGAAGAAATTAAACAGTTGGTGTTAAATCTACCGTGAAATCTAGCATTTTTTCTTACTTTGAGCATGTTATTAGAAGAAATGAAGACAACCTGAGGATGTTGGTGATCTCTGGGAATGAACAAGCATGGAGAAGGTTGATCTCCAACAAGTCGGAGAGATCATATTCAAGATAAGATTGGAGCATTTTTATGTGTCACACCAAACAAGGCCCAGGAGTGCAAAGAATCGAGGCAAGTTATTCACGCAGTAGAAGCAGATTAGAGATCCACGAATCTCAGTAATAAGCACACTCTGACTAAATCTACAGTTCCTCAGCATTCTATATGTGTACCAAGGGAAAAATTTCATCCATGAAAACGCACCTTTATAGAAATTTTGAGATCATTATGTTTATGTTGAGGTGTCCGATATGAATTTTGCCTTTTCCGGCCTAAACACCAAAAAATTTCAATAATTTAAAAATGTCTACAGTGACAATAATTGGGCAATTTATGAACATCTTAATGGCACTATTCGTGTACGTTATTTAGCTTTCTTACCATTATACAGATGGTACCATTCGCATTAATATTTAATATTGTAATTTTATGTATTGTAATTTTTAATTTGCCTGGCTGTTGTCTCTTCTTATGTTTATTTTTTGTATTTTGTATTTGTATATTGTATTTTCATAATTTTCCTCACACGCTTGAATCAAACTCAGATATATATATACACTTCATACTCATTTATTACTCATATTAACTTAGGGTCATTGTATCAATACTTGTGTATGACAGAGGCACTTGAATATGGTGGAGGAATTTTGATTGTTTAGATAAATATGTAAAAACTTTTAGCGATTGACTGTATTGGACTCAACGATGCTTAGACGTGATGACAGATGTTGCCTTTTGTATATCAAAATAAAAAGTGATGGTAATTTAAAATACAACCTTTGGAAAGTAGTCCTGAATCTACAAGAGGTCCAATTAATGCGACATGTTGAGTGAGAGGAGTGCGGAGTATAAGGGATTTATAAACTCTTGTCATTAAAAAGACGAAAAGCAGAAATTGCATTATGTGTAGTGATTGTCTTTTCAATGGTGACACACTAACCATTATTTGAGATTAGTGTGTCGATGATTGGTATTTGATTTTTCGCAGTTCAACAGGCAATCATCGGTATTAGACATCAATGATACATTCAGTTACAAATTTCAAAATACCATGTGTAAACCAGTTAAAATAATGAGTTGACCATTACTAATATCTGCGAGAAAACAAAGTTAATTCGAACCCCATTAATTCAAAAATAAGGTATAAAATTTAAAAAATTTGAAACCCAAATAATTCATTTGAAAACCCCGACAATCTGTAATTCAAAATAATAATAATTTTTAGATCCACAAGCCATGACATTTTTACTATTCATATGTGTAATTCTTAAAATCCGTATATAAAATAAATTATGATCAGTTAATAATTAATACACATAGATTTTTGGCATTCACAAAATCAGACCCCTTTTTCACAGTTATTTTTTTCGCTTTAAATTTCTAATTAACATGATGTCCAAGAATCGAAATATGTAGAAAGCGACCACTATAAATTGGCGTGCGTCCCTGTCGCGTAACAGAAGTTGCCAAGGTGTAAATTTATTACACAATACATAATGTACAGAATGTCCGGTGACCGGTGTCGTAGCCTTTAACAGAAATTTGGTCGGGCAACACTAAAGAAACCAAACCGTAATGGCGGCCGTTCTATCTGTGAAACTGTCAGACGGTAATATCGGTCCATTATTTGCTTTTTCAGCTTCGCAATACTTCATTGGCAATTGTTCTTGCACCATCCCGGACTGTTTCGGATGTTTTGGACATAATAATTCAGTGTATATTGGTAATCAAGATGTCACAGCTCCCAAGCAAATACAAAATTGTACTGAATGACAGGGCGAGGGTTTACCGCCGGGTGCGGGCGGGGCGGGTTTTAGTTCCAAAGTCGCCGCATGCCAAGTTATTGTGGTCAAGCAATAACGGGACTTTAATGGAGCAATTGTATAATTCTCATACTGGATAAAACTTGTTATAAGTGCTGGCTCAACCAATTCTGCTTATCGATATGGTCTTCAATCCATAAAAAATAGGAATGTGCCTGACTGGTGTGTATGCATCGAATCATGTTTAGTATATTTTGCCTTATACAAGAATTATTGGGTTACAACAATAAAAATGCTGATTGTTTAATTAAATTCTTTATCTTGTGAATTATATTTGTAGGGGAAACAAGCCAAGATAAAGGAAATGTATCAACAGTCCGTGGCGCAGAGTGAAATGAGTGAGTAGATATGACTTTTCTTTAAATAAACTGCCATTGTGTCCTTACCGAAAGTGTTTTGTATATATTTTTTAAATTATCGATTTTAACATAAAAGTAAGACAACGTGTGAAATACTAGTAGGCAATGAATGTTTGGAACAAGTAGATGAGTTTGTGTACTTGGGAAGTATGTTCGATAGAAGAGGGAATGTGAGAAAGATATAGAGGGGAGAGTGACTGCCGGGAATAGGGTGAACGGTGCTTTGAATGCAATAATTTCCAATAGAAATATGTCTACCGAGGCAAAACTGGCGATACATAATGGAGTTCTGGTACCGACACTAATGTATGGAAGTGAAGCCTGGAGCTGGCAGAAGAGGAACAAAAGTAGATTGAATGCAGTGGAGATGAGGTCCCTTAGACGTATGTGTGGTAAATCCATGTATGATAGAGTAAAGAATGAAGATATTAGGAATGAATGTAAAGCTGATCGTAGCATAATACAGAGAATAAAAAAAGGGGCGCTCAGGTGGTTTGGGCATGTTGAGCGAATGAATGAGGAAAGAATGGTAAGAAAGATATATGATGCAAGTGTTGATGGCGTCAGAAAGAGAGGGCGACCACGGAAGGCGTGGCATGACCAGATTAACCAGATACTGGAAGATGGTCCTGTTAGAAGTCTGAACAACCGTCGAGCTTGCATGCGAAGATGTATGAATGTAGACGAAGCGAAAGTTGTATGTCAGGACAGAAGAGTATGGCGCTCTATCCTCTCTGCCTACCCCCTCGGCGAAACGGCGTGATGGTAAGTAAGTAACATTTGACGCTTGAAGAAGTGAAAAATAATATTTTTTTTGTTAAATAATGGATAGGCAAAATTCGGGACTATACTGCCACCATTATAAATTGGCGTGCGAGGGAGGTCGTCCCTGTCGCGAAACAGAAGTTGCCAGGGTGTAAATTTATTACACAATACATAATATACAGAGTGTCCGGTGACCGGTGTCGGAGCCTTTAATAGAAATTTGGTCGGGCAACACTAAAGAAACAAACTAGTAATGGCGGCCGCTCTATATGTCAACCTGTCAAACGGTAATATTGGTCGATTATTTGCTTTTTCAGCGTTGCAAAACTTTAAAACTACATTGGCAATTGTTCTTGCACCACCTGCAAGAACAATTGGACATAATTCAGTGTATATTGAAAATCAAGATGTCACAGCTCATGGGCAAATACGAGATTGAACTGAATGACAGGGCGAGGAGTTACCGCCGGTTGCGGGCAGGGCGGATTTTAGTTCCAAAGTCATCGCACGCCAATTTACATTGGGCAAGCTCTAGAATCGGATTAACTTCTCAAATGTTTTAACCTTATATTTGTGTGTACAATATATTTGACATATTTGACTAACGATTCAAAATTTTTATCAGGCATAACTTCAGCGGACAAGATAGCCAGAGAACTGCAGCTGGACAGCGAGAAGGCCAGCTCCATCAAGGAGAAGTTTGAGAATGGAAAGATATTCAAGGACGATGATGGAAGTCAGAAACCCAAAGAAGCTATTTACGACGAGGCATTGTTTAACGCTGGTAAGTAGAATTTAATAATTTCTTTCTTTCTACACATTGTCCTGTGATAATCGGAGTTTCAAATACATAGTAAGCCACCTCTAGTTGACTATGTCGTTAGTCTTATTATTGCGTTGATTTTGCCACAACATAGGACCACCCAGAATAGCTTCTGCTCAACTGTTCCGAGCTACGAAGACTAGGTAGATGTATATCAATTCCACTTCAGTGCGTTTCATTATTGGTTTCGTTATATTCCAGGAATAAGCAAGCAGTCTCGCTCCATATTTGAAGAGATGGATGCCAACATGATGAATTCCGGACCCCTGTCACCGCAGAAGAATATTGAACCCAAGCGCAAAGAGAAGGTTAGTAAAACCATTAACCATCATCATACATACTACCTGAATCTAGAAATACTAGAAGCACAACATCGGGAAATGTGCCGAAAATGAAGACAAAATTTGGCCAACGCTTTTTCATGTTCTGTGCTCCAAGAATGTACAATATATTGCCATCGGACATTAAAGGGTTAAAAGTGAAACATTCATTTAAACAGAAGTTAACAAAATGGTTACTAAATGTAGGTAGACTTAAAAACGAAAGCAAGTCAAATGTGACAGCTTGAATTCTAAATTAAATACCTTCTTTAAATATGATTTGATTTTTTTTTCTGTACGATGTGAATTATATGTAATATGTTTTGATTTTATCTCTATCTGAAGTGAATTTGTTAACTATTTACACTAATTATTAACTAAATTTCAAAAACAGTACAGGTATTTGCTTTAGAACAGACTAGTCTAGTTAAGCAACTACCTTTACCCCTTTTCTATGTAAGAAATAATTTAGAATAAATAAAATAAAATTATAAATTAAAAATTAACCCCTTACAATAAAAGAATTATTTTTTCAATTGGTTGACTTTGTAGATTGACATTTAAAATTTATTTATTTTATTATTTGTTTTAATCTACTTATATTTGATTAATTACATGTTTCGGGAAAACCTTTCCATCGTCAGGGTGTTTTGTATATGTCAAAATATCAAAATGAATGATGTATTTTCTTTTGGTTTTCTGAATTATTTAAAAAAATATTTTAAATATTATTGTTGTGGTTCTTGGTTACACAAGATTATTAGAAAAATTTTAAAATTGTACTAAATAGTAGTTAAATTTAATTGATTATTAATAATATTTTGTTTACTTTTACATGCTTTACTAATTTCTAATGATTCTAAATGATTAAATTTCAGACCAAAATTATTTATGTGTAAAATACAAAGTCCTAAATATTTATCAAAACCGTGATCATTTTCTAATAAATGATTTGAAAATTCATAAAAACCATGATTATTCAGACATTATTCTACATATTTTGACATATATAAAACACCCTGACGGTGGAATGGTTTTTCCGAAACATGTAGGTGTAATTAATCCGGATGTGATACCGGAAGAATCGGAGCAGGGTCCCCATTCAAATTTGCGTTTTAATGAAGTACCTTTAATGGTTTGAAAATGTTCTATAATATTTTTAATTACATTTCTTATGCAATGCAAACAAGATTCTACTAAATTTGTCATAAGAAGAAGAATAAGAAACCTTAGTATTTTGACGTTTTGACACACTAGTTTTAAAAATAAGATTTTTGCAGTTAAGTTGTGCCCCATTCTGGAACGGGAGTGTTAATCTATTTTAGTTAATCAACATTATTTTAGTGCAAACTTAAAAAAAATTAGCCGAGACATGACAAGTTGTGCAAAAAAGTTCTGGTAACAACTACTGAAGCTTGGAGCTGGCCAAAGAGAAAATGAAAGTAGACTGAATGCAGTAGAAACGTGGATACCCAAGTGCATATGCGGCAAATTGATTTACGATTGAGTAAAAGTGAGGGAATACAAAGGTGATAAAATTTATCGCAGACTTTTATCACATTACGTGGACAATGCTTGATTGTGTATTTTTTTGTGGATCGAGAAGTTCAAAAGTGGCCAGACTAGTGTGACGTACAAAGAAAGAGCCGGACTCCACCACCCTCCACAGGTGAGGTAATGTCTTCTTTGTCAGAACCATGAACCATCGCTCATGGTTCTGCCCATCAAATTATCCATGAGGAACTTCCGTAAAATCTGTCCGGATTTCCACAGACAGATGTGCAGCAAGAGGTAGCTTCATGACCAACCGAAAACCTTATTCTTGGTTGGAATACGAAAGCTTGTGGACTGCTGAATCAAGTGCATTGACAACTTTTTATAAAAATAAATTGTAGAACATATATGCGTAGATAATTTTTGGTTTGCTCTTTTAGAAGACGTAACAATTAGCAAGCTTGCGTGAGAAGGTGTATATTTGCGGATGACCCAAGAGTTGGGTGTCAGAACAAGTGTGCGCCCTATGTTTCCTTGTAGGAAAACGGTGTAGGAATGAAGACCTTGTATCATGATGTGGTCAATTGTTTGTGATGATGAAGGGAGTTATGTCAGAATATAGGTAATGGTGATCTTTCAGGACTAAATTGAAGTATCATTGTTTTTTAATAATTTTTTATATACAGCGGTATATTCATTAACTGTATCTTTTTTCTTCTTCTTCCTTCATCACTTCAACGGTCAATATTTGGCCATTTTCAACCTTTTTACAATTAGATGATGTCTAGCAAAAACCGGAACATCCGCGTCTCCAGGGATAGAAAAGTTTTTCTTCTTTTAATCTCAGATGAATAAAATTATCTTTCGCTCCTATCCTATCTTTCCCTTACATGTTATTTTCAACTTTATCTTGCAATTAGTCAATTTAACATCTTCTGTTTTCTAGCCATTCGTTCCCAAAGATGTAATTCGCGCAGCTGATAGAGTGGACGATGTGAAGATAGAGACCAGCGACATATCCAACAAATTTAAGTTCTTCGAGACATACAAACCCAAAGAAGAGAAGAAGCAGTTCCGCATGACACCGCCACGTGATGCCGACAAGGTTAGTTTTATATATTTTTAACTGTATGTAAAGTGCTTACGTAATAAGCGATAAATAATGATAGAAGTTGGGCTTTCCTTCCCAGAAAATGGGGATTATTCTAATTTCATGGTTCATAAGGAATGCAAAACAATCTTTTAGGATGTCAGTTTGTCCCAGATTTGTGAATTTAAAGCCACCTTTCACTTAATTTGACTGAATTTATT
The DNA here is from genome assembly GCA_016648135.1 of Agrypnia vestita. Lineage (NCBI taxonomy): Eukaryota > Metazoa > Arthropoda > Insecta > Trichoptera > Phryganeidae > Agrypnia > Agrypnia vestita. The sequence goes on from JADDOH010002691.1 coordinate 45,731, forward strand.
ACATTATTTAACTGCACAACAAAATATTCTACAAAATGGCTATTATGTAAATTGAAATGCTTTCATTTACATAAAACATGAGCACTGGATCTTGACGGAAAGAACTCGCTCAAGGCTATAGGCCACCGAGATGGGATTTCTATGAGGAATATAGGAGTTATCAGAAGGGACAGGAATAAGAAATACTCAAATAAAAAAAAAGGCTCGAAGTAGAACCCTTATTGACGTTTATCGAGAAATCACAGTTACAATGGCTGGGACATATCTAGCGGATGCCGGTAAATAGACTGCCAAAGCGAATATTTCAGAAAATACCAGAAGGCAGAAGACCAAGGGGCCGTCCTGGGAGGAGCTGGCGGAAAAGTTGGAAGACTGCTGCGAAGCGACTAAATTGGACTGACGTGGAGAGCGAAGCTCAAGATAGGAAAAGTTTGAACCTTCTATGCGGCCCAGGGATCCCTACCCACTAGAATAAGGGATAGAAGAAGAAGTGTTATCAGATTCTATAATGTAAATTTATTAAATAAATTAAGCGTTGTTTCGTTTACAAGATTGAAGTTCATGATTAACCAATGATTTATACACAACGTTTTATTCCACTAATTTGAGTTATACAAGCCTAAGCGCTTTCGATGGACACAACCATCATCTAATTGTGAATCAATATGGCCGACAAATTCCTACATCTGCAGGCGAAGATCCTACATCTAGACGCGAAGGGTCGTAAACTGGATGCACTAGAAATACTAGAAATTAATAAAGCAATCAAAAATAAAAATAACCTAATAAACATTAAAATACCTGCTTCATCCCTATTGTTAAAATAAGTATTATTGTAGGTAAAAATTAATTACTCTTGTATATGTCAATAGATAACTACCCTCCCCCCCCTCGCTCACCGTCATCCCTTAACTTTCTGTTTGTCGGCCATATTGATTTACAATTAGTTCTAATATTGCCTCTGAAGATGATGGTTGTGCCCATCGAAAGCGCTTAGGCTTATATAACTCAAATTAGTGGAATAAAACGTTGTGTATAAATCATTATGTAAATTTATTGTAGATTTATATTAAAATATTTATAAAAATACTGTTTATCTTATAAACACTTTTTGGATAATTCTTAGTAAATTATACCCACATATTAAATTGTTTTGCCAAGCACATCTAATTATATTAACTTCGCTCCACCTTTCAGCACGATACTCCCGACCAGGAGCTGTACCGCGACCCGACCATTGTCCGCGGTGACGACGAGACCCTCAGCGACTCCACCATTGCCCAGCAGAGACACACGGCTTCCAGGATGATCTCAGTTTTCAAGCAGATGGAGGAAGAATCTCAAAAGGACCACAATCAAGGTGTTTTTTCACTTAATACTTTAAACTTTTGGTAGTCAGTTATAACCAATTCTGATGATAATTTTAGCTTTAATGCCGTGATCACTGTCATGATGAAAATCATTAAATTAACGAAAATTTAATTAAAACACAAAATTAGAAAGTGTAAATAACACATGAAAACATTGAAATCACTGTTAATATGTTTCACGTCTAGTAAGTTTTTATTTGTTGGTCCCTTGAAAAACATATTAAGAGAGTTTCACTGTATATTATGATTTTCTAAGCTTGTGCTTTTGCTTTTCACTTTATATTATTATTATAATTTTTTATTTTATTCTTTTTATATTATGCTTTCCTTATATACTTGCTTTTTATTTTATATTATATTTATCTTTATATATTTATATTTTAAGTATTTGCTTTCCACTTTGTGCTATTACATATTTTCATATGTTATTATTTTTTTTCTCGATCATATTTCTTGAGCAATCATTTAATTTTGATTTAAAGTATTCATTCTATAAATGTACACTTTACCTTATTGTTTGTAAAAGCCCTGTAGGGCATTAGTAAATAAATAAAAATAAAATAAAAATGAACAAGAACAAGTAGATTCACAAGATCTCGTTATTAAAAAATGAATTCATAATCATTAATAGTCGATTTTCTATCCACTGTTCTTTATTCAGCAGATCTGTTTCCCGCTTTTCTCTCTTCTGTTATTTGAGTTTGAAAACTGTCTTTCTGGCGGGTCTTAGGGTAGCCTGTCGGCTTCTTGTTTCCCTACAAGTACCTCTAGATTATTTTGTTTGTCCGATGATTGTCTGTCCAAGCGTTGTGACTTTCCCATTGTTATTTAGTTTAGTGGAAGTATGCTAATGATAAACATGAAACACAGATTTAAATTGTATATTTTTCTTGTCAGGTCCCAAGCCCCTGAAATGCTTCACCCCTCCGCCTCCCGGAGCCGACTACCACGCTCCCTCCTCCTCAGAAGGAGAACAGGAGTACACCAGCGGGGAAGACTACTCGGGTGAGGAGAGCAATGGCGAGGAAGAGGAGACGGAGCAGGTCAGGAGGTACAGCAATGAGGACGAGGTGCTCAAACAGGTGAGAGACAGTAGTATTGGAATTCCCAGTCTGACCATCACAATATCTGATCCCGGCAAGACTATATTAGTTATTGGTATTTTTCTTTCTATAATATTATACGATTAGTGAACCACGCCACATTCCTTCACAATTACATTTTAAGTCTTCGATGACATTGGATGTTTGCTGCTCGATGTTGTGTGTCTGCTCACTTTTGTGTTCTTTCGGGATATCGACATCGTTCTCTTTGAGCCATTCAACATCTTGGTATTCCATCGAGATCATGTAGCTTAAAGTGTTATATAGCAAACCCTATCTTTTCAATTCCCACAGGCCCAAGCACTGGCCCGAGCCAAGAACCTCCGTTCCAGGTTCGAGAACTGGGCAGACAATGAGCAGAAAGTATCACAGTCAGCGTCAGTTATCTTCGAGCACCAGGCCAACATCGGAGAGGATGAATCACAGATCGAATCTGCTAAAAGGTAAGTAATAACTTGTGTATTTATTATGGAAGATGGCGAGTTTAAATGTTTGACTGGCTCTGTGAAACGCTAAAGAACACTAAAATGATTTATAGAATAGAACCTGGTTAATTTGAAATATAAGGGACCCAAAAAAAAATTTTGAATTATGCAGAACCTCGTTAATTAGAAATTCAAATTCAATTTTTAAAAAATGCGATGCGATGCGATTGCAAAATTTGCCAAAAATCGTAAAACATAAAAAAGTTATTAATTTTGATAAAAAATCATTAGTTTTGTGAAAAATATTCATATTTTTGCATATTTCTAGAAATCATTTCGAGAATGCAATATTTATTATGCTAATAATACAAAGATCGCAAAATTTCCATTACTAAAGCGCCTGATATTGACATATTTATTAATTTTAAAAAAAATGAAGGTAAACACAACACTGTTTTATTCCACTACATATATATTTATTTTGAATTGTTAGAACGTTTTCGGGATTTCTCCCATTGTCAATAACAACACGTTTACAACTAAATTAAAAATAATTCGAGACAGAATTTATAGGGATTGGGTGGGTGTAATGGTGGTGGGGGTCGGGGGCGGGGTTAGAATGGATAGGAGTGGGGAGGTTATGGGCGGTATCTGGATGTTAATTATATTTCTATTATTTATTTTATTATTATTAATTTCTAAGATCTCGAAGATGTCCATTCTTCTTCCTTTACTGCACCCATATAACAAAAAACTTGAACATATTTATTGTTCTTACTTTTGTAAAAATCGAAATATTTTTTCAATTCAGCTATAATGCTTCTGAGTTTGCCCTGGTCTTCAGTCGATTCCCAGAAAAGCTAGTCTGCATGATACACTCCACTGATTTTGTTAAATTTCAAAAAAATTTGAATTATGCCACCTAAAATATATTGATTTATAGCGCAAGGGACTAAAAATTATTTCGCATTACGAATTACCGGGGTTTTAGAATTAGCAATAAGTATCCTTGAGGTGAAAATTTTACGAAAATGGCGCTTATTATATTATATTATATAAATATGTAATCCATTTTTTTATATTTTTGCTCCTACAAAGTTAAAGGTACAACCCATCAATTATGAAAGGAAATAATCAATTTTGATAAATTCATTCATAAGAAATAATAAATTTTTATATTTTTTGCCTTGATATATTTTAAAAAATCAACGAAAATACAATAGGTAACAAAATATTTTACCTTCTTTGAAGCGATAATTGCACAATGATTAACATATTTTGTCTGTTTTATGTTGCTTTGCAAAACGAACAAGAGAGGGAGGAACGGAAGTAAGGAAATAATATTGATAGAATCTTCTATTTTCAGTCTTCGCAAGAAGTTTGAGTCGATGCGTACTACCACCAACAACGTTGTAAGGACTCTTTCCCAAGCCAAAGTCAACAGATTTGTGGTAAGTGTTACCTCAATCTTCTTTATTTTTGCCTCCTTCCACTTAAGATGGGGTTATCTTGGGTCGTCGGATCGTGTAGTTGGGTTTTTGTGTCAGTTTCGCCACGCTGGTCCACTATATCAGCGGGGGGGGGTACTTTTATTTTCTGGAGAGCCAGCGCTTTACGGATTATGTGTTCATCGTCTCTTCTCATGACGTGTCCGTACCATCTCCAGGCGACATTCTGACAGCTTTTTGGAATGGGGGAAGGAAGGTTCATAAATGAGTGTTACCTCAATGAAGAAATTGAGAGCAAGATGGTTTGGGCATGTGGAACATAAGGAGAGGATTCTAAAAAAAATAAGCATAAAGTGAGCATTGTCTGGTGCAGTAACAGGCACGGAGGATATTCGCAAAAACCTGATGCGATCAGGCAGACCAAATATTGGTGGACGTTAGAAGTTCAATAATCAAACTAAAGAATGTGGCGTTTTTTCCTCTCAGCATATTGTGGAGAAATGGCATAATGATAGGATATTGAAACGACACATATTCCGTATTCGCATCTCTATTTTCAAGAAAAAGTCAAAATATACAGTGAAAATTTAAAAATTGAAAGTGTAATAACTTTTTTAATATTTGCAACCTAATCAATTTGATATTTTTGAACTTTATATATATTTTTATTATATTTATATTTATATTACATTTATATTTATGTTGCTCCAAGTGGTTGGGTTAAATTAAAATTAATTATCAATTTGATTTCATATTTGAAGACTCCTTGGGAAAAGCAATAAATGTCACTTTTTTTGTTAAACTGACCATTTAATGCCATCTGTTGACTTTTGGGGTATTATTTTATACAGTAAATCATAATTGGGTAAAACTGTCGTGGTCCACTGTAATAGTTCAATTTATATCTGTTTATCCATCACAAGAAACAGGAATGTCCACCCGGTGAATGTCAAAAAATGTATAGGTCTTTTCATATAACCTTGCAATTGAGTTAGTGTGGGTACGGCGCGTAATACGCGCATTGTTTCTTTGTGTTAAGTTTACGGATACGAGAGGAGCGTATACGTAAACTTAACACAACAAAACAATGCGCATATTACGTACTGTATCCACACTAACTCAATTGCAAGGTTATATGAAAAGACCTATACATACGTTTAATATACTTACATACATAGAATATGTTTATATAGTAATAAGTTGATTCAATATTTACATAAAAAGAGCATAAATTGAAAGAAATATAGACTTTGAAACTATAAAAAACTGTTTATCTCTAAATAAATATTTCTTGACATTCATTGTTTTTCCCGAGGAGTCTTCATTTGAGATCAGTGTACTCAACATTACCAGGGATATTCGCCCTTGAAAATATCAGGTTTATCCACCATATTCTTCAAGTATGCCAATATTTGATTCATAAGTTTAAAAAAATGGGCATACTGTATGTTTATATTAGAGCATACAGCATCGTCATCAGCCATTTTCCTTTCTCTTTTGGATGAAACCCTCCCCAAATGTCGTCCACTTTTCTCTATTCTTTTTTAGCCAGCTGCGACATTCTTGAAATGCACTAGTTTCATAATTATTAAACTCAAGATTCACTGATCATCTAGATATGGAAAATTAATTATAATTTATTTTTGTTTCAGTGAACGGTGGTCGTCTGCGCCACTCCAGTCAACCGGCAAAAGAAAAAACTGAAAACCTGAAAAAAAATCTTTTTATATTCATGATAAAATTAATAATAGTGATTTACTTCTAATACTTAAGAAACTAAACATTTTCCAACATCGCTTCATCCATATTCTTGCGTAACATTATTTTACATGTAAGTCATTCAACGTAGCCGTGTCTATTGAGGTTATGTGTACCGCTTTTATTTGTTTTTAAATGTATTATTTATTATAATCATTCATTCATACCATTGCATCATCATATCCCAAAGGGTTAGCAGCGGTGGACGTCTATTATCTTCTTCTTCGTATCCCGTATATTGGCACCTGACCACGGAATGTGACAATAAGATAAGTCTCTCTCTCATGTACATGTGTTTTAATTTGTGGATAATCTTTGAGAGTAGTTTATGATTGATAGAAAGAGAGAAAAATTCAAACCTATGTATGTAACATTTAATTTGAAAGAACCAACTCTTTACTGCGTAGTTAAATTCACCCAACTGACTAACGCATCATCAATAGTTAATGGATCGTTATTTGCAACAAGCGTGAAGTAAGGCACGAGACAGCACATCTCATCCATTAATGCGAGCTGTAATGCTTCTGGGTTCAGTCAATTCCCAGAAAAGCTAGTCTTCATGATACGATCCATTGCTTGAGGAACTGTGCGTTCAATCACGACGCTTTGGTGTTATGTAACATGTGAAATACTAGAGAATCCAAAAAAGACGCATTTATTAGTTAAATCAGTACTTAGGAGAGAATGGAGGGATTATTGGAAATAATAAATTGTAATTCCTAAGAGCACAATGTCAATTCATAATTATAATAAATGAAAGAAGGAAAGTAGTGGCAAAGAAGAAGGATTTCCAGTAACAGTGAATTCAATCCAACAACAAATGATCACAACAGAGAATGAAATGTGCAATTTCAATGGGATTTGACCGCATACTTGTCTCCATATCAAGAGTCGTCACGAAAGAACAATCACAACTTAATGGTTTTTTGACAGCGAAAGAACCTTAAATATAGTACGAAATAGTAAACCACCCCTGGTTATCTCAAGTGATGAAAGTGATTTCGCACCAAACATGCGTAAACGGATGCGTTTACTGTCTGACAATTTTTTAAACTTTTTTTTATTTCTTAAAACAAAATGTTGATGTAATAAACACCAATTAATCATATATTTGACACGATGAAACCTAACTCACATTCTTGTTTATTTAACTAGAATTAGAATCCGGCATATTCGTGAACTCTAACCCTCTTGATAACACTGGACCACCTTTCTCAGCATTTAGCATTCGCAGATCTTTCAGCAGAAAAGTGTCTGTTGATTTTTCCACTCGGTCAGTCCAACTTCCTTCCATGTCATGGTAAACCGCAACAAGCTTTTGGATCGTCTTCTCTACTCGCAAGATGTTCACAAATTGGAGGACACCTCAGGCAAATGGTTGAGTCTGTTGTTCATGTATAGTTCCTGTAAAATGGAGATGTTTAGTACCTTTGGAACAACACCAACTGACATTAAATTCAAACAGAGACATTGAGCTTCAAAGTCTTGAATCTTTTTAATTTCTTTCACATATGGGGTGAAATTTTTACATTTTTACACAATCAACAATTGTACAACTTTGTGGCTATCTCCTAATTACCAGGAAAGAGAAAATAACTGTCAGACCTTTGATACAAAAGAAAATTGATTTTGACAAACATGTCAAACTCCAAGGTCATGTTTTGTACAAAATGTTCTGTACAGAAAAAGAAAATAATTGTATACTTATTATGTATGACTATAGTTTATAAAAAGAAGACTTTTATCAAAATTGTATATGTTGTTAAAGAATTTGATATTTGCCAAAAAAATTATATTATTTTATTTATAAACACAAAATTCTTGCCATAAAATTAAAATTGTTTGAAAACAAACCATTTCATTGTGGGGAAAATATCACCACTATGTTGCGATGATTACCTTTGAGAAGAAACATTTTTCTTTTACTTTTGTTAAATTTCTTCCCTCTGATAATTGGATTATCTAATACATAATATTATATATTTGCAAAACGGTGACCAAAATAGTTTGTGGAGGATTAATATGAAGAAAAATGATAGCTCCCACAATGGTAGATCTAATGCAGCAACTGCTTGAAATTTATATTGGTGTTAATACCATTGTAAAAAAAATTGTAAATCAAGGTTCAATTGTCATTGCCAACAACGGCATAAGCACAAATTTCCATGCTTTTTACGATTAGCATTATGTTGTGCATTAGCTACTGGAAAATTAGGACTCAGATATTTACAAAACACTATTGAATGCTGAGGAACTCAATAAGAAAGATGAAAAAAAACTGTTCTTTGAGCGTAAGATTACAAGAAGGATATTTGAAGTTAAGAATGAAAATGGAGTAGGGAATATATGCTACAAACAAGCATTAAATGCAGAATTTAGTAAATATGTACAACATTTACTAAGTTACCAAGATAGCATTGATGAGTTGAGCTGGTTTTGTTCAACTCATAGATTCAGAAGCGCCAGTGAAGTATGAGTTTGAAAGTCTTGGAAGTTTGGGAAGTCTGTCGCGAGGGTGTGTTCCGTGAGGCTGATTATGTAATGCAATGATATAAGAGAATCTGGTGCTGTACATGAACAAACCAAGTCCCTCCTTCAGTGTGTCTCCTCCATCGTACAATGTCTTCACCCTCACATATCTATCTTATCTGGTGTTCCTCACGCGATCCCTCAGCGTCTTGCCTGCTATCATCCTCAGTGTCTTCATCTCGGAAGTCCTCAATGTTTGTTAAGTCCTGCTTTATAGATTCTCATCTTGCTCTTGATGGGCGTATCTTTATTTTTCCAAATTGTGTATTTTAGAGCACCACAGATTGCGCTGCCTTGTTAACTTGGGCTTGTATTTCTTCACACAGATCAGCTCCTCCAACCAGGTCTATGCCTATGCATCTGAAGGTACCGGCCTGTTCTATAGGTTCGACTGAAACTGAATAAGGATAATTTAAGATAGACCGGAGTGTTATTTGAGGTTATTTAAAGATCACACAAGCATTTTTGGTCACCTATAACATACTACATACAAAAAGAATCCGATTTCATTTTTTGTTATCATTATTGTATGACAAATTTTATAAAGAATATCTTCTATACATAAGTTTTATAATACAGTTTATTATACACGCTTCATTAGAAGTGATAATTACATGCTGTCATTTTTGATCAGTCCGTTATAATGTATTTTTAATCAATTTCTTGGAATAATGTGTAAGATGCGACTCCAAGTACGCAAATTTAATGTTTAATGCGTTTATATATTATAATACTTGTAGTATATAGAAGATTTTATATAAAGTTACCAAAGAATGAGAAAACATGATAATAATTGTTATAATTTGTCTCTAAAGTACAAGAAATTTTTTATAAACTTTTTTATTATGTAATATTACGGAGTGTATACAGTGCAAGATTGCTAAATAAATAAAAAATATTATATCAATCCTTTATTGTTTCAAATTTTATTAAATATGAAATGATTTTGAATTTTGTATCAATGATGGATGATTCCTTAATATCATTTATCTCATCTAATTTTCGAATTGGTTTTTTCCATTCATGGGTTGCCCAGGTGTCGGCTTTGGTATCACCAAGCCAGTTTGTCAGTCTTACTTCTTGACTATATTATACAAGGTGTAACAGAGCTACTCCACCATACTTAACAGAGGGATTCTTGCCTTGATTATGAGTCTAAAATGTTCACGCAACTGTGACCTATCATTGTATATTGCATGCCTTGCTTGGCGTGCGGCAAATTTTGAACTAAAACCTGCCCCGCCCGCACCCGGCGGTAACCCCTCGCCCTGTCATTCAGTTCATTTTCGTCATTGAGCGCGAGCTGTGTCATCTTGATTACCAATATACACTGAATTATTATGTCCAAAACATCCTAAACAGTCCGGGATGGTGCAAGAACAATTGCCAATGAAGTATTATAGTTTTGCGAAGCTGAAAAAGCGAATAATGAACCGATATTACCGTCTGACAGTTTGACAGGTAGAAAGGCCGCCATTACTGCATGGTTTCTTTAGTGCTGCCCGACCAAATTTCTGTATTTAATACGACACTGGCCACTGGACATTCTGTACAGTATGTATTGTGTAATAAATTTACACCCTGAAAACTTCTGTTACGCGACAGCGACGCCCGCCCTCGCACGCCAAGTTATAGTGGTACGTCTATAGTTATGGAGTTAAGCAAAATGAAAGTTTTAATTTTTTTTCAATATTTCTGACTTATTTTTTACAGAACGTTGAACTATTATTATGGTAACTATTATCATTATTAGTAATTATTATAGTAACTTATATCGATCGAGAAAAAATAATTTGTTTCAATACAGGTTAAACGAAATGATAAAAACCCTGCAGAAATTCCAACTGGAATGTTTTCCAATTGAAATTGGAAGATTTTAAATATTTTATTTAACTTGTACTAAAGAGAATGAATTTTTCATATTCAAAATGAGTCACTTTAACAGAGCTAGTCCGCAATACTTTACAGGTAAATTCGTGTTGTAATTATGAGTCGAAAATGTTCAAGCAATCATGACCTCATGTCAATAGTTATGGAATTATGCAATATCAAAGTTTGCATACTTTTTTTAATATTTCTGTCTTATTTTTTACAAAACATTGAACTATCATTATAATAACTTGCATTGATTAAGAAAAATTCATTTGTTTCAATACAAGTTAAATGAAATGATAAAAACCCTGTAGAAATTCAAATTGGAATTGAAAGGTTTTAATAATTTTTTAAATAAATTTTTCATATTAGATATAAGTTACTGTAATGAAAATTTAATATTTTACAAAAAATGAATCAGAAGTATTGAAAATATGCAAACTTGAATGTCGCATATCACAGGTCATGGTTGCTTGAACACTTTCGGCTCATAATTTAAACAGGGATCTATCTGTAAAGTATTGCAGATTAGCTCTGTTACACCCTATATATGTAGGGTATAAAAGTAAAGGTAGCAATATTCAAAAAATTAAAAAACATATTTAGAATATACTGAATTCGTGATTTTATAGGAAATACAGCTCAATCCCTTCCAAAATCGGGTTTCCAAATCGCCATTAATCCATTCCATGCCCAAGTTGTGTATTCAAGGCGCGCTCCGTCATATATACACAATGCTGGGCTGGAACAGGTTAAAAGCAAAGACAGCAATGTCCTCGTAATGTAAAAACAAACGTAGTAATATCCACTTCAACCAAGTAACCCCCAAGAATGCATCACGTGACAAAATGGCCGCTTCGTACTAAAGTGAGAATTGATGTCGATTTTAGATTTAAACATTTGGTGGCAAACACTGCGATATATTGCATGTCTTGAAAACCTGTGCACATGAATCCATAAGAAGATTTTGAAAGAAGAAGAAGTGGAAGGTTGTCAGTAATGGTGGCAAGATGATACAATCTGACTACTCCCAAAACATGGCCAAAATCAAGTGATATTCTGATACTGATGAATTATGATCTTGCAGCTGGACTATATTTTCAAAAATACTAATCTCTTGTGAGAATACTTGAATTTAAAACTGTTACCTGCATGCATGGATTTCCTATTCTCAAAGTTAAAAGATGTTTATAAAAATCTTGATATAATTGACATGGTAAAGTGGGCGCAGGGCGCATGAATACGGAACGCGCCGTGAGCCGCATTCATTATGAGATTCCAAATGGACGGCAACTTCTTAGCAGACCTGGAGTTGGATGGAGCCACATTGGAAGGAGAGCCTGGGGCTGAATTGAACATTGGGCTGTAAACTTATAAAATAGTATTCATAATACGCCTTCTTGACTATACTCAGAGTCCTGCAGATCTGTCACCAGAGATGTCGGTCCCAATCTCTTCTTCATCCTTCGAGATGACCAACGGCAGCAAGCTATCTTGTTTTTTTTTGCAGGATATCCAAAAAATGTATCGATTCACCTTAGGCAAATGGTAGATGGCTCCTATAGAATGGTGACATCTGTATCGTACAGTGACAATTTAATCATGAATTATGCACGTTTGTTTTGCCTGAATAAAGAACATACTTTTGTGAATCTGATTACGTGAAAACTTCTGATTTAACAGGAGCACATCTTCACATGTTTATATCCATTGTTCAGGCTTCTTACAGAGCCATTTTACAATCCTAATATAACACTGCAAGTTTCATTAGTTAACCCTATTCAATCGGGTTATTATTAACGAAATGTACCAATGTACAGGTTAAATTTAATAATTTCTGCTGACTATTGGCCAGAAACACCAACATTGTTGTGTGCAAAACGTTCATCAGAGAGGTACAGACTAAAAATTTGACATTTTTGAAAGGAAAATGCTGGGCTCAGAAAATGAATACATATTGGTTTGAACGTCATAACAATGAGCTCTCTACTTTGCTTAATAAGAACCATATGGAGAGAATAACCGAACTATAATCATTAAAATAATGCATTACTCTTCGTAAATAGCAGTTGAAAAACCAGAACCGTCGCAGAATACTAATCAGAGAATCTATTAAGCGCTGACACGAGATAAAATATTCAGATCGGATTACATTGTCATCTGTCATATATGCAAAATTCCTAATCAATCAACCATTTTATACATATATAAACATATATAAATAAAGTACACATCTTGATCATTATTATGTAATGTATCATTATAAAATGAATTATTGAAATTGTAAAAGAAATTCCTACATATCGTCTTGCCTCATTGTAAATTTTCTTCCAATGATATCCATCACACATTATTTTGTGATTTTAATAATTATTTGTGTGTAACCCCACATAAGAAATTATTTAAACGACCTCAGTGGACATTCAGTGTCATTACTTATATATTTTTTGTTTTTAATTTGCTTAATATGGAAATTTTCCTGGTTTTCCCCGACTACTCTGACAATTCATGACTCATGGTGAACCTCCGACAGCCTTCACAGAAATTCATTATCTTTTTTCCCGCTTTTTTGCATATGATTGACATATGTTAATATTTCTCTTGAAACGTTTTTCCTCTATTACTACTTATTGTATTTTGTTTATTATGCACTTGTTATGATCTCAACAGGTTGAATAATAATTGAGCGTATTGACTAAGATGAATTGATGCCTTTGAGACGTGGTTACGATGACCGATGTTTGCGTGAGAGTGAATTTCTGATGGTAATGTGATCATAATTTATTTATTTACTAGCTATAACCCGTCAAAAATGAAAAACTTTTATTATACCTATATATTTTAGCCGTCAGTTAGGGCTGTGAAAACATTGCTATCTAAAGTAGCGTGGCGTTGGTGATGGACATTATTAAAAAAAGAATTATGCTTTTTTTTGCTTATTATACTATGTATATTATACCTCATTATTATTTCCGCCATCTGGTGGCGTTAGTGATGGACACTGTTACATAGAGAATTATAAAACTAACCAACTAATTTACCATCACGCCGTTTCCCGTGGGGGTAGGCAGAGAGGTAGAGCGCCACACTCTTCTGTCCTGACAATTATATTAAGTATATAATATTATATGTGTTATTATTACAATTATATATATTAAGTATAGAGAATTATGTATTTTGATTAATGATTAATACCAACGACATCGTCCTACACGTAGAAAAATTACAATTGCTTGGACATGTGCTAAGAATGCCAGAGGAACGAATACCAAGAAGAATCCTCCTGGCAACCCCGGAAGGAAGACGGCCGGTGGGTCGTCCCAGATTAAGCTGAGAGAGGCGACAGAAAAATGTGTATGAAAACAGAATGGGTCTAGACCGGTTGACTCATGACTTAGAAGCACCGCAAGACAGGGGAATATGGAAGCACCTTGTCGAGTCTTTGGGCCCCCGACCCTATTAGGACAAGGGGATAAAGATGAAGATAATAATAAACTGTATTCCAGTATGTGGGGAAGTTAGTACAGTCCCACACATTCCATATAAGTACACATATATAATGATAATGCACTCTTGATTAATAAAACAAAGACGTAATTGTGTTTCTGTAAAAATAATTATTATTTATTTATCAAAACATACAAATTCACATTTAATCAATTACATATACGTTAAAAAAAATTCACTCACCTGTAAAAATAAAAGAAACAACATTTAAAGCCTTTATTTCAAGTCTTTTTATATATTTAAAATAAATTATTTGTTAAATCAACTCACACTTTTTTCATAACATCACCATGGTAACCATCAACTTTCACACTTCTTTCATAACATAACCATGGTTACAATCATAAATTATATAAAGTTAAAGACATAGTTTTCTTTACACATATATTAAATTATGATACAAGTTTAATATTCTTTAAACTGCAATATTTAAAGAAATCAAAATATTTAAAAACTAATCTAATTCAGAGTATTTTATTTAAAAGGCATAAATGTTTTCGTTTTATTGAATTACAATTTTGAAATCATATTAATTTTGAAAACGGAATGAGATCAGTTATTGGATGCTAGGAAGTTACGGACAGATAAGGAAATTATTATTATTGGAGATTTTATATTTATTGATGCAATACAGTGCACGCTTACAAATTTTTTGGATTACAAAATCATTTACGAATAAAAAACATGAATCATTAAAATATTTCAAAATTAGGATAATTAATATGTATAAACGTGTCTGAGGGGGTTTTCCGAAGCGGGATTCTCCTACATCTTTGACCAGATTGTACAGGTCACTTTTAATTGTTTAATAATAAATTATTATTTTAATATACAATGTGTATATGTGTGTGTATATATGTATGTATATGTGTATGTATGTATACATATGTGTATATGTATGTATGTATGTGTGTATATGGGTGTGTATGTATATGTGTATATGTATACTTTTAGATGTAAATTCATAACATGTATGCATTGAACATAAAGTTTGTAATGTACACATTATGTAATAAATAAAAAAATTGAATTGAATAATAGTGCTAGCTGTAACCTGTCAAAAATGACGGTGTTTGTACATGTCATACATGTTTTTACACATAAAAAATATTTCCAACATTTTTGTTAAAATATTTTGGAAAAAGAAATTCGAAAAAATTTTGGTAAAAAAAAAAAATTTTTTGGTAAAAAATGTTTGGAAAAAAATTACTATAAAGAGGTTTCGGACGTTAACGAAGACTAACAGACGGACGGACAGACAGACAACGAAATTATTATAAATGGGATAGGTAACGAGGTATAAAGACGCGAGTGAATGAATATGAATAGGCGACGGCGCAACAGTAAAATACTCGCCCGTATTCGAAAAGTAGGAATATTGGGATCTAAGATCTATATCCCAAAGCTTAATACGAAAATAAAAATAAAAAATAAACGAGACGTCGGTATACGTCGGTGTTCGTCGTACTTAAATAAGAAGATTTGTATATTTTCACGTGTCTCTCTCAAAGTAAATACCTTTATTTGCGATGTCCGATTTCTCCGGTCTGGTCTGACAGCTTCGCTCTGCGCAAACGTAACCTTGCGATTCTCATGTTTCGACTAAAATTACATCAAATAAATACAAATGCTGTGTTTAAAACTTACAGAAAAAATATTATTTCATATAAACTCCTATATTACTAGCAGGGTCTGGAAATGGGCGAAATAACTACAGTGCAGAGACATATGTTTGTCTCACCCACGCCGGTGTCACTTCGAGTCTTATGCGCATGTCCGAGACTTAGCGCCATTTAATATCCAATCAGCGCCGCCACACGGGATGAACGAGAGTCACGACGCTTGCGCACAACAGGTCAAGTGACAAAAATAAGATTATTACATATATGATTTATTATAAAGTCCATGTTTAATTTAAAAACTTTAAAAAATCAAAACACGATTTTAAGAGTTCAATATTTTACAGTCCAAACACAGGACGACCGTTTCGGCAGATTATGCCATTATCAACCGATAAACATAGAACATTTTAGTGAGTTTATATACAAAAATTATTTGGTAAAGTTGTGGGAAATAACAGTAAATACACGCAATAGTTTTAGAATCATAACGGGTGATTAACAATTAACTCTAAATTATAGAATGACAAGAATAACAGATTACGCCATGTAGGGGAGAACAGGGTAATGGGAGCCTACTATGGCAAATTTGTGATAAAAACCACATTTGTTAACTTTCTTATAATTTTAAATTAAGAACTCCTACTTTGTATATCCAACTAAATTTTAATGACATTTATAATCAATCACAGTCATGTATGAAGGTACAATAACGATTTTACAAAAAAAGTCAGTCGCTCCCATTACCCGACACATGCGGGTAATGAGAGCCCATTTAACGCTTATATGGGAAATTGGAGCCATAATATTTACTCTTTCCCGAAAATTTAACTAAAAATAATTTAAATTAAATCTTAGTTATTAATACGTAGAAATATTTGTAAAACATATAAAAAAATCAACTTTGTAACCAAAACAAATCAATAAAGATGAAATTATTAAAGGAAAACAAAGGACCCAAATTTTTACGGATCCAAACAAAAAGCACAAATATAAGTATCTGGACTATCACTGCCAGAACATTCTTTATGGGCCTAGTTTCCGCAACTTCTGCATCGGTACCACATCTCCCCACTTTTTCCCGTGGATAAACAAATTGCACATAAAGCTTCCTCTTCTGAATATTCTGACTCATCGTCGCAAATTGCATTTGGCCATGCTAGGCTACCATTACCCGTTGACCACCATTTTGAAAAGTAATAATATAAATATGTAATTATACTTTCAATCACAATTTAACCAATTGAACTTGTTAGTAAATAAATCTAGGGATGTAATAAGCATACACATAATAAAATAATAATATAATTTCATGCTCATCTTGGCGCTCGCAATCAGCAGTTTTTTATAAGCGTCGAAAAACACACAACCGTCCCTCGTGACTTAACGCATGGCACTACCGACTCGTGTTCGTGTTCGTGTTCGTCAGGTGAAGTTTCTCGATAGTTGACAGAACGAGAGAAACAGAAAAGAGTGTTTACGATTGCAAGAATGTGCCTACTTTTCGTTCAATCATCGTCGCTTTTATTACCCGACGGCTTTCATTACCCTATTCTCCTCTACGCGACAATCACGGCAGCTATATGCCCAAAATTATATTTAAATATTAATGCTATAAAATTATCTGTCAAATAAAGCTAATTTCATCGATATTAAAAACATTTTTCTCTGTTTTGTTTTAATTTAAAGGTCTCCGCCTCTACAAAAACATCCTTTAAAAACACTTTTTTTTAGTTTTACATATTATTTTTCACGAGACATGTTTCGCCTTATGAGGGCATCATCTGTATCCGTCAGTGGAGAGACGAAGGCTGAAGAAGAAGGAAAAGAAGAAGAAGATTGATTATTGCATAGTCATTATATTAAACGCACTGAATGAGCATTTATAATAGTGTCACGTGTTGTGACCGCGGGAGAAATGAATGAAAACTCTGAAATTCAATAACGGATTTATTAATTACTGATTGATTAATTAATCAAACGTACCAAGTCTCTTAACACTATTTAACTTAACGCTATAATCTAAATTAAACTATTTCGTAAATTTATCACTCGTAAATAGATACTTTGCGATCGCTTTAACACTTTATCCACTATTCACTAGAACAATCCATCCGATTTCCGCACGTATTATTCGCTTTATTTCGCTACGTTCCAGATTATTATCTGTCGAATTATCGCTCGGCTGGCTGCACTGGCCTTCGCATCTCGCGGCTATGTTCGCTTCTGTGCCGCTGTCAAGCGTACTAAAAACAACAACAACCCTACTCCCGGTCTATGTCGAAATTTTTAGGCGTTCCTAGTGTTTAAGAGAACTTTCTCGTGGCTTCCAGGCTTTTATAGATGTTTCTCGACGCTTCCCGAAAGCCGTAGATTACGCTAGGCGGTTCTGGGATCTTCGATAGTGTTGTGATTATTTCAAACAACTGTCAGATGACATTAGTGCGTGATTCTTTTTAGCCTCGTTACAATAGATTTAATAACAACTTTCCTTATATATATGTTCTCTAAGTAAAATGTAAAATAAAATAAATAAACACGAAAAAAATATTCCCACAAATTGCTATCCACGAGCGGATTGCCTATATAAAAGAAAAATAAGATCTCTTTTCTACTGCAGCGCCTGTGGAAGCTAATTCACTACAGCAGTGTTATACAGATTGCGTGTACAAATAATAATGGAGCAGGCTATTCGTACAATTAGGCGTATTCTGAAAATAACAAAAGTGTTATAGGCCCGTATTCCGAAAATAGCAATATCGGGAGGATGTAAGAACTTTATCCCAACACTTAATAGACGAAAATTAAAATAAAAAATAAACGAGACGAATAAATAAATTTTCACGTATCTCTCTCAGAATAAATACCTTTATTTGCTGCGTCCGATTTCTCCGGTCTGGTCTGACAGCTTCGCTCTGCCGCAAACGTGACCTCACAATTCTCATGTTTCGACTAAAATTACATAAAATAAGTACTAATGCTGTATTTAAAGCTTATAGAAAAAATATTATTATATTCGTACTTATTAATTTCTTCTCCCACAGCGTCCTGATGTAAAATTATGGCTAAATTGTCATTGTCGCGTTAGACCATAGAAATAGGAATATTGTTGGAATTTTTTTATATTTGACGTTTGGCTGATAACCGTCGTGTACTTCTTTCTCTCTCTCTGACCACACCACTGATGTGTATCTACGTCTCGTTTATTTTTTATTTCCGTCTATTAAGTTTATTATCTGTTGCTACTAGAGATGTAACGAATATTCGCATTCGCGAATATTCGCATATTTTGCATATTCGCAATCGAATTCGCTTTCACAAAGTTCGAGCGAATGTTTTGCGAATATGAACATCATAAAAAAGGATAATATTAGGTTAATAAAAAATCCATTCATTTCTTATTTATTTATTATTAGAAAAAGTAATTTTACCTCGTAATCACATTATCAGTCTTCACTTTACTTTATAATTTCGTATTTTTTATTTACCATCTACTTCTACATTGGGTAATAAAGCTTAAGATTCCAGATCACTACTAAATAACAATTAACTTCTCATTAGCTTAGAAAACAAAAAATATAATAATGCAATGTAAACAAACAAAAACAAATTCTTCTCTGAAATTTTTATCAGTTTTTACATAAGTTTTTAATGTTAGGTAGGTAATCATCTTCTTGAACAAAACTAAAAACAAAAATCAAACAAAAACTATGTTCTTCAATTACAAACTCTAAATAATTTATCATCTCAGATCATATCAGCTGTGTAGGACAAAATACTTAGAAACGCGCTTTCTGTTATTTGCGGATGACTTAAAGCTTTTCTTAAAGGTATCAACTTTGGACGATTTTCGTCTTCTCCAAGCAGATATATCAAATATATGTGAATGGGGAAGACGAAATAAACTTTTGTTTAATGTTTCCAAGTGTTCGGTTACATCCTTCACTAGGGCCCAAAAAACTCTATTTTTTCGCTACAAAATGAACGACCAAAATCTGACAAGAACATCAAATGTTAAAGATCTAGGTGTTAGATTTGTAAGCAACCTAACATTTCACGATCACATAGAGACGATCAGTGGTAATGCTTTGAGAATGTTAGGATTTGTTCTGCGTACTGCCAGGGTTTTCGAGAATACCCGCGTACTGAGAACTCTTTACAACTCTTTGGTGCGGAGTAGACTCGAGAGTGGCTCGATGATCTGGGGGCCACATGAGGGCAAGTACTCTCTTATGGTGGAGAAAGTCCAAAAGAAGTTTCTGAGATATCTCTACATGAGAGAGTACGGGCATTATCCTTGGCTTTACCCAACCGAGTTTCTCCAGGGTATGCTTGGCTACAATAGTCTAGAGACTAGAAGGAATGTGTATTTGATTACACATTTTTATCGATTGTTGCGCGGTATGATCGATAATCCTGAAATTATGCGGAGCATTGGTTTGTATGTTCCTGATAATTACCTTAGACATCGTCAGCATAGATTGTTTCACATTCCAATATACAGGACCAACCTGCCGATGGTTATGCCTGTTGGAAGATCGCTTTGGACATTGATCTGTTCCATATCTCTGAGAGAGTTTTCCGAAGCAGGATTCTCCTACACATTTGATATGAATGTATGTTAATTAAAACATTTTATAAACTCTTCATTTATAAAATTTACGACTTGAATGTACTTTTGTTATGTAAATGTTATATACAAAAAATAAAATTGAATTGAAATTGAATTGAATTGAAACATTTTCTACACACTTTCGGTTCCTGCGACATTCTTCTTTTTCTTGTTTCTTATCCGTTCAACGGAAACGTACTGTCGTGTTAGCTTCTTCTCTCAGCCACAATTGTTCCACTGCTGGACATAGGTCTCTTTTAAAACCTTCCAATGTCTACTTGTTGCCATCTTCGACCCATAAGCTGGACAGTGTCATCTGTCCACTTTTTTGTGGTCTCCCTACTCTTCTTTTATGAAAAGTTAACAATACTATGGTTGTGGTGTATAGTGTTTTTACATAGTAGTGTAGTGTTGGTCCTGACGAAGAGACGGGTGCGTCTCGAAACCGGTGGACCTAAAATCTGGTAGTGGTTTATACTAATTTAACTAACACTCTGTCTTCTTTTATTGTTCCAGGGTCTCCATTTTAGGACTTTTGATGACCAACTGCCACTTTTCTGTCTCGCTACGTGTCCCGCCCAGTGCCATTTAAGCGGTGTTATTCTTTCTGCGATGTCGATAACCTTTGTTCGGCGTCTAATCTCATCATTTCTAATTTTGTCGTGTTAGCTAAGATTTCCATCAGAGTTACATCGCAGTTGCTTCAAATTAAACTAGATGACGTACGAGATTAAGATATTTTACAATCAGTCGTGTTATTGTAATGCGAACATCAATCATAATATTTTATCTACGGAGCACGTCGTTATATCAGAAATCAGAAATATATCGCCTTACAATTCTCCAAAAGTCACAATGGTGGTAGACAGGGCTGTCACCACACACACAAAAATAAATGACTGATTTCTTGCTAAAAATATTCTCAGGCTCAATAGATTGTCCCGAATTATTATCCAAGCTCTTGATCAATATTCCTCCTAAAGTTCTCTTCTTTTTATTCCCCTTGTTTCTACTAACTGCAGGCAAAACTCATACTTGTGGCGAACTTGCAACAAATTTAATACACTCACAAAAAAGTATAATTTAGACTTATTTCAAAATAACCCTACTCATGTGCGGCGCATGCTTTCCGATCCATTTTTCAAATAAAATATACGTTATTATTTTCCACTAAATCAATTATATATAGTTTCACCAATAAACTTTATCATATATATGTACACAACGCAAATACGACATTTTGTAACTACCAGTGAAAACATGTAATTGTCTTTACTAAATAAATAAATAAAAATAGCTAGATTTTTAGTAACTTTTAGTCATATTTTATTAATTTTTGTATTAACATTAACATAAAGATATATGTCGTCTTGAACTTTTTTATAGAACTTTTCGGGTTCTACAACTTCGCTATAGAAAGTATTTAAATATCTTTTACCATTAAGGCAGCGTTCGTAAAAAACTCATCGCTCGACCATTTTTTCGTCGACTTTAGTTGTAAAATAGTTCACCTCGAAAAGTTCTTTTATTTTAACGGGATAATATATAACCTATGTCCACTCTGAAAGTCCATTCTAAATATAG
Source organism: Agrypnia vestita (assembly GCA_016648135.1). Taxonomy (NCBI): domain Eukaryota; kingdom Metazoa; phylum Arthropoda; class Insecta; order Trichoptera; family Phryganeidae; genus Agrypnia; species Agrypnia vestita. The sequence goes on from JADDOH010002691.1 coordinate 67,558, forward strand.
GTGAAAGAATTTTTAAAATCGGATGAGAGTTTCGGAGATTACCTCCAACATCCAAACTAACAAACTTTATTCTTCAAATGTAGCAAATTTATTTTGTGGTAACATAATTATAATTAATTAATATATAAGTGGTTTAAACGAAGTTAATTTATATTAATTATAACAAACTTTACCTTTTTATATATTAGTAAAGATTTGTATAGATCAGTCGCGTGCAGTGGGAACAAGAAGCTTGACTTTTATTTAACCGTATATTTGGGAAAAAATATCGAAATTAAATATTTATCTGGCAAAAATCTGAATAAAATATTAATTATTGTGACTTAAATATCACGAGATATATTTCTTATTTCGGTTTCTTTTCAAATATATGCTTAGGAAAAGTCGTGCTTCTTGTTCCCACTGCACGCCCCTGGTATAGATAACTACTATCGTGAGTACACGAACGATTTCTTTGTTTTCATTTTAAAATTATAATGAATAAATATGTAATAACTAAATAATTTTGACTATTGAAGTAAAAAGGTTGTCGATCATGTAAAAAGTGTTGAAAAAACCACCTAAAATATAAAATATTAAAAAAACATCGTTTTTAAAACATAAATTGTAAGTAAACAAAATGATATGTTTAACAATAATTTTAATAAGTTTAGGATAATCATTTACTTAGTTATAATATTGAAAAAAAGACACCTCACGAGTCATAAAAAGCTGGAGCAATTTTATAAATTTTTAAAACATCGTAGGTTTAGTAATTTATTAATTGATTGTATAATTATATTTGTATCATATTAACAAGATATCCGTATTTAAAATATACGGAACCCGGTAAATAAATTTTAAAATGATATATTTTCAAACAATTTTTTTTTTAAATACGCAAAAGAATATATGAGAAAAAATTGCGAAATTTTCTCACTTTACCGGAAATGACGAACGCATTAATAAACAAATTGACAAGGTTTCCCCGTTAATATATAAGGAGGTTAAGTTTGTTAGTTTGGATGTAGGAGGTAATCTCCGAAACTACTCTTCCGATTTCAAAAATTCTTTCACCAATATTTAGAATGGACTTTCAAGGTGGACATAGGTTATATAAGTATTATCCTCTTAAAATAAAGGGGCTTTGTGTAGTGACCTATTTTACAACTAAAATCGACGAAGACATGGTCGAGCGATGCGTTTTTTACGAACGCTGCCTTAACGGTAAGAGATATTTAAATATTTTCTATAGATAAGTAATGAGTCGTATATTTACAGACACCGCCAACTCCATACCAAAGCAATTTACAGCAGGTCAAGTAATACCTTATTGTGTGAGATGTTATTACCTACACTGTCAGTTTTTTCTAGAAAGTTTGTATATAAATATAAACAAACTTCTCACAATTAAAAATCTCAATAGAGCAGAGACAGAAATTAACATCAAAATTTTTAAAAAGCTAATACCTTTATATTTATTAATTAGTGAATACAAGTAAAGATAATATAGGTATGTGCATTTATTTATTATAGAATTTTGCCGCACTAGGTAGGTACCGTATATATCTATATAACTTTTTTTTTTAAATGCGTTTGGACACTTATGTTTTTATTTATTTTCATAGATGGCGGCAGTATACATATTGTATGAAAACTTTGAAAAAATATTTTAAAATAATCACATAAATTACATAAAATTTGAGAAAATATCATCATTAAGGGTAGTTATTGTTTACATTAATGTAAAAAATTGAGTATTTGTTGTATAGTTTCGAAGATATAAGCCAAAATATATCAAAATATATAACATCCACATGCTTGACACCGGCCACGTAACATATATACAAAATCGAAAGCATTAACTGATAGTGTGCGTCTTCGCTGTGATGGCACTTGCTGGACATTGATTTGTTTATAAGCGATGATTTTTTTCCATCGCGCGCGCTCTGCGTACGCACATTGGTCAAATGAAAAAAAGCTTCCCCGGCGTCTTATTTCCTGTTACGCATTTCCGTCCTTTTTCACAAATCACTGCCAAAGATTGCAGGGAAGTGAAAGGAAAGATGTTACACATCAAAAATTCCGGGACGACATATATCTACATATTAAGGTTAATACACAAATTGATAAAATATATTAAAAATCTACGCGTGCGAAGCCGCGCGGGTAAGCTAGTATATAATATAGTGCTGCGAAAGTGCAGGGCTGACGTGGGAGCTGTTGCTCCTCAAACGGCTCTGGTTATGTGGCGGGTCCTGTCTCACTGAAGATGTGGTAACCCTAGATACTTGACACTGTTTTGTACGATGTTTTTCTATGAACCGGTTTCAGAGATTTTCTGATAAGTCTTCCTGATTTATCAAACTCGACAATCACTTTGACAAAAATATTGTTTTTTGTACTTAATCTCGGTACATGTCCTTGATTTTTTTTGACTAAACTTTAAAACATAAATCTCAAATGTATGGGGAAATTTCAAACTTTAACGTGTAGCAACTTTTTTAATACTTACCCCCCAATAAATCCGATTTCATTTTTGACATCAGGGCACTCATCTACACCAGCATATACAAGGTTATTTGTAAAACAGTAATAACCTCACGGGACTATATTCCTGCCTTGATTGTGAGTCGAAAATGTTCAAGCTATCATGACCTAACATCAATAGTTATGGAGATATGCGACATCAAAGTTTTTTTTTTTTTAATATTTCTGACTTATTTTTTGTAAAACGTTGGACTGTCATTGCAGTAACTAATATCGAATATGAAAAATTCATTCCCTTTTAATACAAGTCAAATAAAATAAGAAAAACTCCCGAATTCCAATTGGAAGACATTCCAATTGGATTTTTTTCAGGGTTTTTATCATTTTATTTAACTTGTAATGAAACAAATGAATTTTTCGTAATCGATATAATTTATTGTTATGATAGTCCAACGTTGTACAAAAAATAAGTAAGTAATATCGAAAAAAAAAAAAAAATTCGATCTCGCATATCTCCATAACTATTGATATTAGGTCATGATAGCTTGAACATTTTCGACTCATAATCAAGGCAGAAATATAGTCCTGCGATAATGTTTTACAAGTTACCCTGTATACACGGTTGGTTCAAAACAGAAGTAATTAATCCAAGTAGCATTTTTGGCAAAACTAATCTAAGTCACTTTTTGTACTTTTTGGGTGTGAATTAAGTTGTACGAAAGTAACCCAAGTGCAATTCAGTACTTTTTTGACAATTTTTTTTTGACATTTCTGTTTTTTTTTTAATTTTATTTTTTACTGCAAATGTGATCCAAGTTCATTAAATGCTACTTGGAAAACTTCACCGTTCATTAAGCCTAAGTTATGTTTACATCATCATTTATCAAACATCTTTTAATACATATGTTACACACAATTAAAATATTCACAAAAACGCGTTTTATTCAGTATCCCAATATTAACAAAATGCTACTTGGATTACTTCTGTTTTGAATCAGCCATATATATTTAAATAGAGATGCGAACACAAAATACGCGTCGCATCAATATTCTTACTATTTTCAAACTAAGCTAAGCGCTTGCGCTACGAAAATAGGACTTACTTGCTGATCTGGGGTGAGATTCGAACCCGCGATCTTTGGATAACGAGGAGAGAGTCCTATACACGAGACCAACAAGCTACACATATATGAGAACGTTATTAATAACAATACCTTATGTTAATAATGGATAATAGGGAAATTTTACATTTTACAAATACCGATGAAAATATATGAAATAGATTCATAAATATTAATTACATTCTGTGAATCAGTATGGATAATGTGGGTAATGGATTTAATTGATAATTTATATTATAAAAACCTTTAAAAATATGACTATTAAAACGCACTTCATTTGTCGTGACTAGGGAATGCAATCCCGATCCCGCGAGATCTCGAGGCATTTTACGAGATCAATCCCGAACCGAAAAATCGGACGAGATTATCGATTGATCAGCTATTTTTATGTTTTGTATGTTTAATTGTATATGTCTATAGAGCTTTTAGTAAGTACTTAAAACTTATGTTCATGTCACATTCAAATAATGAAAATAGCTTTGAATAATATTTGCTATATTTTATCAACCTAACATAGTAATAAAAACTACTACTAGTTAGTAGTTTTTGCTCTACTACATTGACTGATTGGTGTTTGGACAAACGCCTACAAAAACTTTAATGCAATGATTAATAATGAACATTTTATTAAAATTACTGAAATAAAAATGCAAGGCATTGTCGTTAATTGCTATTCAGCTCTATAAACAAAAAAAACACAAAAGTATTCGGGATCCCGATCCGTGGGGATCCCGCGGGATTGGAAATTCTAATCTCGAGGGATCCCGAAAGGGCAATCCCGACTAGGGATTGCATTCCCTAGTCGTGACGTATCAACTTGCGCGTATGGTGTAGTGTAGTATTTGTAGATATATCTAGGTACCATGCAATTGAAACGCACGCACTTGTGCTAGTGAAATGACGTGTTTTGGCGTGAATTTCAAAATCATTTTTATACTTTTATTATATACCTACAAAAAAAACCAAACTAAAGATTATTAATTTTAAAAAAGTGAAATTTCCGTATTTATATAGCGCCAAATCTGTAAAAATTTCATCTCAAAGACACTTTACAAATTCACTTTACACTGTGTTTGGGCATAAACTAGTTTTTAATAAAATTCACAGTTGTTTACAAGTTTTGGATATGATTTTTTGAAAATGTGTACTTAAAAAAAAAATTATGATGCACAGTTCCATGTATTACGGAGACATCCATGCTTTTGGGCCTGCCACCGCAAATACCATTGCCAGAGGACAAAACATAGCTTATAATATTAAATATACAAACTATATCAACAGTTCCTACGTAAACTCGTATATCTATCAAAAACCATAGATTAAGTATAAAATTGTACATAAATTAACTGCATCCCTTTTTAGGCGACGGTAACTACCTACTGGGTGACAGCCAAGGGGGTACAGTGAGAACAAGAAGCATGACTTTTATTTAAACATATATTTGGAAAAAAAATCGAAATTAAATATTTATCTGGCAGAATATTATGAAATATTTAAATCTAAATAGTACGATAATTATTGTGATAGGAATATTACGAGATATATCTCTTATTTCGGTTTCTTTTCAAAATAAATGCTTAAGAAAAAATCATGCTTCTTGTTCTAACTGCACGCGCCTGGTTACAGCAGAAGAATTTTCCCCTCGCATGTATTTAAGACACATTTATACTGCAGTTAATTAATGTATTTATTTTCGCATAATTAAATCCCCTAGTAAACAAAACGAATATTTAAAATCGACGTTATCTTTTTTTTTTTAAAAAAAAAAATTCGTTCCAAACCGAGTCTCTTCAAGTAAAAACGTATTTTTGAAAAAAGGGCGACTTATTTACTAAGACATTACACTTTTAAAGAGTATTAAACACGACCTTTTCATAATTGTTTCAAAATTTACAAGCTCGTAGCAATTTTTGAAGTTATCCGACGAACGGCGATAACTTATATTTTAGCCTTCACAAACCAATAATTACATTTGTACCGCTTCAAAAACAAATATTAATAATTCAACTGCATTAAAGTGTTATCAATTATACTTATCATCTCGCTAGTAATCGTATTATTGTATTAATGTAAATTTTTAACTAAAATGTAAATATCAATTATCACAATCACGCCAAAAAAGTATAACTGATATAAATTTGCATGTTAAACCCCGTATAAGAAACCCAGAATTCTTTAGAATAGGCCAGCACACTAATAATGTTGGTTAATTTTCTCCCATCACAAGGTTGTGTCGCACATATAATATGTATTGTGCTGACCCTAACATTGATGCTGATATTCTTGCAGATACCTTATCATCGTTCAAAAACTCACTCATACACGACATCCATTTTCTAAACGATGACCTGAACCTATAGATCCATTAAATCAATTGTTTATTAAATACTAATCGCACTACATTCAAACACTACATACACAATACATATAAATGTACATGTAAAATATACTTCAATGCAAAAATACATAATAATAATAATAATAATAATAATTGGATAATTTGTACAGCGCCGTTTTCGCGAATACTCACCTCAAGGGCGCTTTACACAGAGAAATTATTATCTTACAACTTACTGCTAGAAAAGAAAAAACTTATTTACTATTATTTATTCACTAGGTGGCGTACAAGAAGTGGAATTAAAATTGAGTACTATAATAGTTCGTGAGTCCCTGAAAGAATTATGTGTTTTCGCGGAGTGCACAATAGGAGTGGAAAACATTAGCTAGCGTTGTTGTGGTCAGATTCTATAGGTTTTTATAGGATTGTCTAAATAAATGCGTCTTAAGTTGTTTTTTGAACTGTGGTAAGCTGTCAGTTTGTCTCAGTTTATTAGGTAGTTTGTTCCATAATTTTGGTCCAGCCACCGCGAAAGCACGATCACCGAAATTAGTTTTGTGGGCGCGATTTACTTCTAACCTATTTGTATTAGGTGTTGATGCTGAGCGAAGTGTTAGTTGTCTATTATTTGTGGAGAATGGAATGCAGAAGTCATGAGTATTGAGGGGCCATGTTGTGAATAGCCTTAAATATTGTAAGGCAAATGTTACTAGAGCGTGCCGAAGACACTTGTAATTGAGATAATGGGCATAGTCTTCATTTATAATGTTTTATTATTAGAGTATCACGTACCTATTATCCTGTTAGTGTCTCTAATAAATAAATAAAAAATTAAAAAACTTCTACCGCGTGTATATGAGTACTCGCTCCACCAGTATTTTTAAACGAGTCAGACGTATTGGAACCAGCCGCAGACCAATTGACATTAGTTCATGTCTATTACTTTACAGGAGAGTAAAATAATGTTCTGTCAATCTGATTTTGTCAATATTTTTTTTATCATTAAACGATTTCCATATTTGTTAATCCAAAACATATATAAAAATCGTTTAATAATAAAAGAAGTATTGAAAAAATCAAATTGACACAGAACTTTATTTTGCTCTCATGTAAAGTTCGAAATAATCACTAACTCCCTTTTGACTTTCTATCCTCGATGTATTATATTTTGGTGGTCTATGACCAAAATCGTATTGATATTTTACATAAAAGAGGCCTTAGGGCCGATCGCATCAACTTGGTTTACAGTTTAAAGTATAGACATTTACGAATAAGGATTATTTGATTAAAAAACGCGAAAATCTATGCTTTAAATGAACGATTACTATAAACCAAGTTGATGCAACTGGACCTTACGATTGAAGTCAGATAATGGAGAAGTTTTATAGTGCTGATAATATAATATGCTGTAACATTTAACTAAAATATATACCAATGTAATAAACTAATGAAAAAATCGTTGAAATCTGTCAATAAATAACAGAGAAAAAGAATATGAAAGTTGGTGTGTGGAAAATGATTGACCTCTAACTCGCCTGTGACGTCATGCAAAATGCAAATTTAAAATTTTATAACTTTGTTAGTTTTTCCTATATCTTAATTTTACTGTCAGACTTTTGTTTAATTTTACGTAAATTTCCAAAATTCCATTCATTGGAGAGAAAAAATAGTAAACTTCTCTATTGTGGGGGGCAAAATAGAAATCTGATTTCATCGACCTTACTTAATCAATTACTGGCCAGTAATTCGAAACTCGAACAGCCATGAAAACGAGTGAAAACCAACCCCTGTTCCCTATTGCGCAAGCGCTATTTCCCGCAGTCTTTCGTAACCTTCAAATTTAGTGGTTGGTCCAACAGCTGTCATATGTGTGTGTTTGATATCCGTGTTGCATGTGCCAAAAGGATTTCTCTTATTTCTCCAGCCATGTGGTAAGTTCATTGCACATATATTATCCTAAATTACAACCGCATTTTGGCGGCAAATATTGTCATTTTTACAGCGCATTGGCTAAGAAAATGTGTGCGGGTTTTAGGTTATGCATTATACACGGTCTGGCAAATTTAAATATCAAAGGTTATCGAAGCTTTTGGATGATAACTCTTTTGCGATTGATTGATAGTTTCTTGGAAAATGTAGTGTGAAGATATTTTTTGTCGTGAAATGAATTATATATCTGCCATTAAAATGTCAGCCGTGAGATAGAAATGAACGTCGAAATATTGTAATATTTTCAATTATTTAATTTTACGAAACGCCCGCTTTATGACATGCAATTAAATTGCATCATTATTGTGCAATATTACATTATGTGTTATATAAAATGTTGCAATTTCGAAAGCGTGGATTCTTCCAGAAGGCTCAGTTATGTAAAACGAATCCATTAATATCTGATGTGTTATATTCTTATTATTTATTAGAATTTTGACTACGTTATTGAAACACACAATACCAAATACGTACATACAAATAACACTCAACGCATTTAGTGTAAATTTTGTAAAGCTACCGTAATTTGGCTAGAGGTGCCACTCTTTCTGGTATTTCAGAATCTGGAATGACAAGAAAAGTGTTAAAAACATATTGATGATGTGAGTAAAGTGACCATTTATTTTTTACTTAAAACGGGACAAAGATTTATTTATATTAACTAGTAGGTTCACAATGGAAGAAACGACACATTTTTTGATGTGTAACATCTTTCCTCTCGCTTTCCTGCAATCTGTGGCAGTGATTTCGTGAAGATGGACGGAAATACGTAACAGGAAATAAGACGCCAGGAAGCGCGTGCAATTTCATGGAAAAAAATCATCGTTTATAAACAAATCAACGTCCAGCAAGTGCCATCACAGCGAAGACGCACACTACCAGCCAATGCTTCCGATTGTGTATATATATTGCGAGGCTGGTGTCAAGCGTGTGGATGTTGTAACTTTGATATATTTTGACTTATATCTTCGAAAACATCCGATAAACAATAGCTACCCTTAATGATTTACATTCTCAAATTTTATGTAATTTATGTGATTATTTTTAAATATTTATTCAATGTTTTCATATAATATGTATGGCGGCACACTATCGCCATCTATGAAAATAAATGAAAACATATAATTGACCAAAACACATTTCTAAACAAAATACGTATGTAGATATATACGGTACCTACCTAGTGCGGCAAAATTCAATAATAAATAAATACACATACATTTTCTCTACTTGTATTTACTAATTAAAAAATATATCTTTAGGTATTAGCTTTTTTAAATTTTGATGTTAATTTCTGTTGGTGCTCAATTGATATTTTTAACTGTGAGATGTCAAACGTTACACATCATATGCGACTACTGTGAGGCTCGCTCGTTTTTTATATTTGTCGGAATTGTCAGGAACAAATTTGTTTCAATACAGTTTGGTGATGATTTCAAGCAAGAATAAAATTCTTGGCACGTTTCTTTAATATTCACCGTAGTTATTAGGCAGATTTAAAGAAAGTACCTGCATGGGAATTCGTTCAAAAAGGGATGTGTTGATTCCGATAAAGACACAGAAATATTTGACGAATTTTCACTAATTTCTAATTACATCAAATCGCAAAAATTCTTCGATTTTTTTAAAAATACTTATTACTTAGGAACCGACGTGTACCGTCATTTTGACGGGTTATAGTGAGTTACATATAAAAGTACAAGGAACACATAGCATCGTATGAAACGCACGGCATGTGCATGAAGAGTAGAGGCCGAATCTCACGAGAGCAAACATCTCAGAAGTAATCTTGAGTAGAAAATCTAATTTTCGTTCGATCATTTTATATTAATTTATATAATAATCATTTTTGCGTGATCGTGTTTTAATCTACACAATCTTCCCCTGACACAAGCAACAGAACAAATACGTTACGAGGCAATATGGATTTTACATTTTCTAATCACTTTTAAGTTAGATTCGAGATAAAAAAATCTTTTTGTTTGTCAATCAAAAGTGGCCCCAATCAAAATAAAAAAATCAGAGTTGGTTAGAAGACTTCCGGCTTAAGTTTCTGCAAGATTTGAATCATTTCACTCGCGAATTTATGCCTTCGTGATAATCCAACGTTTCACCGAAGTTATTTAAAAAAAAATTAATTTACGCTTCGACAGGCAAAGAGGCCCAATTGCAGAAGCGAAACGCGTCACAAAACACCAAGGTTTGAGTAATTCACTAGATTAATTGAAGACTCCTCGGGGAAAACAATGATTGTCACCTTTTTTGTGAAATTGACTTTTTGTTGCCTTTTAGAGGTTTTCTTTTGTATAATAAATCAGAATTGGATAAAACCGTCTTGGTCCGCTGTAATAGTTCAATTTATATCTAAAAAAATATTGATTGTATTATTTGTATACATCTATTTCTTTTATTTGATTAATTCCACCAACATGTTTCAGAAAAACCTTTCCATCGTCAGGGTGTTGTATAAAAGAAGTAGATATATACAAATAATACAATCTTTTTTTTTTAAATGTCAATCTACAATGTTGCTGAATCAATTGAAAAAACAATTTATATCTGCTTATCCATCGCAAGAAACAGGAATATCCGCCCGCCAAACTTCAAAAAACGTCATTGTCAATTTGACAGTACATACGTACATACAAAGAATGTGTTCATATAGTAATAACTTGATTCAATATTAATATATAAAAAATAACATAAGTGAAAGAAATATGGACTATGAAACTATAAAAACCTGTTTTTCTCTAAATAAACATTTATTGACATTCATTGTTTTTCCCGAGGAATCTTCAATTGTGACCTCACCGGGAATCGAACCCGGCACCCCCAGTGTGAGAAGCCAGTGTCATTACCCACTGGGATAAGAGGGCCGCCGTCATGTCAGAAATACTGAAAATATGCAAACTTGGAAGTCGTTTGTCTCCGCAACTATTAGTATTAAGACATCGGCGTTACAACATTTTCGTCTCATAATGCAGAACTCTTTAAGATAATAATAGACCAATACGCGACATTAGAATGCGAGCTTCCCTAATGTATCAGCCAATAAATGCCAAGACAGTGTTTAGACAAAGAAGTTTTTTTACAAGGCACCTGTTATTTAAAATATTACAAGTTGATAGTCCCGAACTTTTTCAACGAATATCTTTCCACATCCCAACTCAACAGACATTCACCTATTTTTCATCTCCCCCTTTGTAAGACCAACTCAAATCAAAACTCCTTTATGTACAGATCCGCAAATTCATCTGACACAAACTATCGCCACATTGACATTTTTAACTCATCGATAAGGGGCATAAAACAAACCATATTTTCACAATCGCATCCAAACTAATTCATACAATTTATCTTCCCTTCTACTCCCGTCCCACATTCCCCTCCACCCTCCCCACACGCTGTTAAAATAATTTTTAAAATTTATTTTACTACGTCATACTTGTAATTGGAATAATTTTATATTTGTTAATATACAGGTGTACCAGAGCTGGCAGCAGAAACTTGGCAAATAGATTCTTGACTATGTTACGAGTCTAAAATGTTCACGCAACAATGGCCTAATATCACTAGTTATGGAGATATGCAATATCAAAGTTTGCATTTTTTTTTCAATATTTCTTACTTATTTTTTGCAAAAAGTTGAACTATCAATATCGAAAGCTCTGTCTTATCCTAAATCTCTAAGATTTCTCTCATCGTATATCGCGCGTGTGGATACAGTGATAATTTCACTAAAAATAGTCACCACATTGGGAAACCTGGTGATAAATATCTCTGTTCGTGTTTGATAAAGGAATATCACAAATCGCGAATCTCTGCCAACAGCGAGATAAATGTTATTAATAATCCATCATCTTGTCATCAAAATAAATTAATTATCTTCGATATTTGAAAAAAAACAAATTGAAATTCAAAGATAGCGTTTGATAGCATGGTGTAATTTTAGGTGTATGATTGTGAAAAAAAGTAACCCATAAAAACCAAGTTTTTATTATTCTCCCTTTCTTTGTAAAATATAACAACAATTAAAGACGAATTAAAATGTCGTTTTAATGACCGTAATGACGATGTTGATAATCTTGCAGACAATTTAACATCCCCTATACACCAACTGTAAAACTAAAATTAAAGTCGGCGATGAACTATCAAAAGAAATCATGACGAGTAATGGTATTAGACAGGGAGACAGTCTAAGCCCTTTTCTCATAATGGACGAAACTTCATAATGGACGAAATCATAGAAGAGGTGGTTGGCTTAGGACTGGGATAAAAAATGGGTAACAAAATAATCAATGTAATATGTTACGCACATGACGCAGCGATAATGGCAGAGTCTGAATATGACTTGCAGAGAATGCTGTATAAATTCCACATAGCACCGCAAGGGCTTGATATGTCAATAGCAATCAGCAAAACTAAAAGTTTGGCAATATCAAAACAACCAAAAAGATGTAAGCTGAGTGTTGATAATGAGCCTGGAATAAGTCATGAGCGTCAGATATTTAGGCGGAGAAATCTGCGCCATAGCAATCTGTATACCGAAGTTCGAGAGCAAGTTAACAGAGCATCCACCGTATCAGGGTCTTGGTCTGGAAAAACAAAAATATGCACATTGAAAGTAAGGTCAAAATGTACAAGACATGCGTGCGACCTATTATGACATACACTGTAGAGACGCGGGCTAACACTGTCCGCACCAAAGGACTCCTCGGAACATCTGAAATGAAGGTGCTGAGATCCATTACTGGAAAAACTCTACGTGACCGTATCCGAAATGAAGACACAAGGAAAACTTGCAAAATAGAGGACACGGCACGATGGAGTAGATCCAGAAGGAGATTCTGGCGGGATCACGTAGCCAGAATGGACAGTGATAGACTCGTGCATACAGCAGCGATTGAAATCCCCTCTGGACGACGCCCACCGGGAAGACCACCGAAAAGATGAAGGGATAGCTGGACCTCGTCATCCCAGGAGGCGTAGTTTTCTGTACCACAGATCAACACATCTACTAAAAGAAAAAGAAGAAGAAGAATTTAACATCATTCGAAATATCACTCTTCCGCAAAATCCATATTCTCTGTATATCCTCTAGATAACCTAAACCCATAGAACACATTAACCAATTATTTAGTTTTAGTTTAAGAACACTTACGACTCGTAATCAAGGCAGGAATCTACCTGTATAGTATTGTGGACTGGCTCCGTTACACCCTGTATAAATTCTTCATGAATATTATATAAAATAAGTACAAATATTATTTTTTAAAGTTGGTAGAATCAGTTTGTTTCACACACAGCTATTAATTTCATCATCCAAAGAGTTTAGATATTATTTTAAAGCCAAATTTTCGTCATTATTATAGAAATACTAGCTTTCCTTACCCGGCGTTGCACGGGTTACGTGAGGGTAAACAAAGGTTCGATTAAAATGGTATAGATTTGCATCAAAAATATGTCAGGGGGAGGGGAAGGGGTATGAGCATAGGGGGGAAATATCGCTTATGTTACTCGCCGAGTCCTAAAGAATAAGTTTCAATTTTGAGTCCGATCGGTCAAACGGTACAGATTCGCATGAAAATATGTCAGGGGGAGGAGAAGGGGTAAGAAAATAGGGGGGAAATGTTGCCTATGTTACCCGCCGGGTCCCAAAGCATAAGTATGCAAATTTTGAGTCCGATCGGTCAAACGGTTCAGATTCGCATCGAAAATAGGTCAGGGGGAGGGGAAGGGGTAAAAGAATAGGAGGGAAATGTTGCCTATGTTACCTGCCGGGTCCCAAAGCATAAGTATGCAAAATTTGAATCGAATCGGACAAACGGTGTGGATTTGTATAGAGAACATACAGACATTGAGTTTTATAGGTATAGATTGACATTCGACGTCTTGACGTTTCCTATTTTTTAGTGTTGGAATATCATTCTTTATTTAAAAATCTATCTTCAGAATAAGATGTTTCGAATTTGTTCTCAATTTTGGTTGTCAGGCAATATGGCTTACATTAACAGTGACGAAATTGAAACGCCTGCCTTATAGGCAATATGCAGTGCTCGCCATAGTAACGTTATAATAATACAATTTTCTCTAGTTCTATTTATGGTGGGTCGATTTATGTCATAGCCTTCGGTGTTGTGGGCTTCATTTTCGCTTATAAGGAATGTTCTGAACTTTTCCGTACCGCCTATTCAGAATTTATTTTATTTTTAAAAATATATGTGTATAAGAGAAGTACGTTTACTAGGCGCTAGAGATGGTTCGTTCGTGAACGAATTGTTCTTTCAGAACAGTTCATAAGTTCAGTAGATGGAAAATAAATTGTTCATCAAATCGTAAATTCAAAATCTCAAAATTGATACAATTTTGAAAACAAACTGAAAGCACCCGCCACTAGGGAATGCAATCCGGACTATCCGTAATCCGAAAAATCCGGATATCCGCACATTTTTACTAGACCTCCAAATCCATATTTGAAAATCGAATCCGGATTATTTGAATAATAAATAAATAAATAATAAATATAACTTTATTCCAGAATGTGGGGAGGTTCGTGCAATCCCACACATTCCATATAAAAGAAGATACACACATCAAAAATATTATATAAAACAAAAGAGAAATAGGAAAATCATATAAAATAGAAGAGAAGTATTATTATAAGTATTAAAAGTATTAAAAGAAATATATGGTAAAATATCGGCTTTAGCGAGCGATGGCAAGTCAATTATGCGGGGCCAGTATCTTTCTCCAGTGTGCATCGATGCTGGATGCTGGAGTAAGGCGGGCTTCCAGGATAAGGATATTTCCGGAGCTGTATATCCTTTCCCTCATCCCTGCCACCCTGGATCTTATGAGGGCTGCAAAGTTGGGAACACGCCCCTCAGTGAACATACCGGAAGCGCTGCAATATCTGGGAAGGCCAAACATCATACGGAAGGCGTTGTTATATTGTATGCGAAGTCTTTCTATGCTGCTCTTTTAAAATTTGTCCAGAGTTCACATGTATACAACGTTGCACAGAAGGCAAGGAAGAGCGTTCTTTTTACAGCGGTGCTACAAAGACGAAACCTTCTACACAGCATATTCGCTTTCACACTGAGAGCTCGTCTTTGCCTGTCAATATCGTCGTCGTCCACTAGATTATTTGTAATTATGTGTCCTAGATATTTTGTTCTTTCGGTCACCTTCAGGACCACACCGTTCAGAATAACTGGAGGAATACTTGTTGGGCCCTGACCATACTTTATAACCAACAGCACTTTTAGATGCCTTATTATTTTTGAGGTCACATTTTATGTCTCAAAAAATGGCATAGTTTTTTTACGTTGTTTTTATGTTGATTTAAGTGAAGTTAAATTTTCAAAGGAAGCAAACACTTGGTGGTGATACATTATAATTAAATAAATAATAATAACTTTGTTATACACCACTTATATTTATTAAAAATCCAACCAGGTTTCGCTACTACCGTAGCTTCTTCAGGGATCTTAACTGTCTAAACATACAAAAGTTATACGCTTGTGTGAAAGGTGGAAGAACGGAGTGCCAATAGTGGGGGTAGGGGGTGGGATTATACAGGGAACATTATTATTAAGAGGGAACATATTTAAGAGTGGACTATAAGACAAATTTATTTGATTATTAATTATTTTATGATTTAAATTAATGGCTTTTCTTATCTCTAATGCCTCTAAATTATCTAGTCTATTACCTATTCCGTTTTTATGGATATTACTAACTCCTGTGCTATTATTGAACGTGTGGTCTTCTTCAATTAAATGATTTACAAACTCTGAGAACCCGCTACTGTGGAATTAAAAATGAAGTAGTTAATGAAGTAGTTAAGCACCAAGATTTCCAATGGCGTCGTATTTTATTTATTAATTCTACTTTTTCCATTTCTAGCGTCAAAAATCTCCCACCAGACATCAGATCTGTCTTTTATACGAATAATAATATAGGTAAATTTTTAGTCAATAGTAAAGATAAGGATGATAAATTTAGCAATTCTGGTGTATATTCATTGAAATGCGACGATTGCCCCGCGTTTTATATAGGGAAGACATCGCGTAATGTAAAAATTAGAGTAAAAGAGCACTTGCGTTGTTTAAAAAGCAGTGGGTTCTCAGAGATAGTGATCAGACAACAGATGAATCATACACACAACACAGTACAACACATCATGACTTCGGCACGGTGTTGCAAGCCGATACTTAATCACAACACCAACACTCACAACAGCACATCAGCCCTGATAATAGACCCTGCAATGGGATCCGAAATGTTGGTTCGAAAGGTCGTAACAACACGGCATAATACCCCAGTAAACACAAACTTGAAGATTCTGAGTGCCCGTGAAAACCTAAGAACATTCTTAAGGAGTCTCTTTGTCTTTATTTTTGTTCTTCAGTTTCTTTTAATTTGTACTTGTTGATTATTTTATTAACGTTACTCAGCACGCGAGTCACAGACTGATTATTTTAAAAGAGTAACACCATAATTATGGTATTTAATTATAATAGTTTAAATAATTCCAAATAACAAAAAAAAAATGTAAAAAATCATTTAAATCGATTTTCATGTTCTTTTATTTTAATCCATAAAATCCGGTTTGGAACAAAATCCGGTTTTAAAATTCCGGATTTTAAAACAGAACGGATTTGAATTCCCTACCCGCTACCCCCTCTTTTCTTGCAGGAGAGACTCTTATTTTGGGATTTTGATAAGAATAAAAGTAGGTTTTGAAATTCTACACTCCCGTTTTATTTTATTTTTGGGAAGTTGATACAGGGAAAATGAGATATCGCATCCTCCCCCCCCCATGGTTTCGAAAATTTGTTGGTGACTGAAAATTTTCTCGGTGCGAAAGTGAACATTTCATTTACCGAAGTTATGTGAGTAGGTAAAAATTGGTATCTCAAAGATCTGAATATATCTGATATCCAATATGCCTGAAAAGAAAAATGTTCGATACACGTATCCTACCGATGTTGACATATGGACTAGAAACAGCAACACTAACAGAAAAAAGCATACAAAAATTAAAATATACACAGCGGGCCATGGAAAGGCAGATGCTCGGCGTGAGCCTTCGAGATAAAATCAGAAACGAAGAAATAAGACGCCGAACAAAAATTGCCGATATTACGGCCCGTATTGCAAAACTAAAATGTCAGTGGGCTGGACATATCGCTCGACAGGAGGATACTAGATGGGCACCCAGAATCCTACAGTGGAGGCCCTGGACAAAAAATAGAAGCCCCGGAAGATTTCCCAAAAGGTGGTCTGACGATATTGTCCAGCAAGCAGGAAGAACCTGGATGCGAAGGGGGAGAAACAGAGATGAGTGGAAGAAAATGGAAGAGGCCTACGTCCAGCAGTGGAGGGAAAAAGGCTAAGGAAGAAGAAGAAGAAGAAAAATCTACTGAACGATTCAAAATTAATAGTTCACTTGACTGAACGATTCGGTGAACGACAGTTCAGTCAGAATATTTTGAGTTTATCGACGTTCGATGGTGTGAGACCACGCATGGATGTCATTCCATAATTCCTTTGTCTTACTTTATTTATTAGCTGTGATGAATATCACGATTACTGGATGACCCGATAAGCCCTACGTGCTCGAAGGCAATAAACAAATCGGCAAAATCTTTTCTATTTGTATACAGATACGATCGATTATATGATCGCACAAGTGCAGTATGTTTTAATTGCCGCAGTATCGGCCAATTTCCGATATTATTTGATGGACTGATAAATGAAGGAGTATATTCGCACGTCTGAATACCACTTCCTTAACTGATCGTAGAAACACTAGAAAAAACTGGAACATTCTCGTAAACACTAGAAATGTCGAGTAAATACTAGAAAAGAAAAATAAGTCATTGTTTGGCATTTGACAGGTGCCAAATGAAAACGCGACATTACGAGCGATAAAGCGTGGCGAGAGCAATGTAGCCAAGTGCGTGTAAACCGAGTGACGAGATATCGGGCGAGTACCCACGTGTGAAATTGAGTGGAATGTTCTCGAAAGTAATCTATGCGATAGAAACACATCTAGAAATAGAAAGTTTCACATCTAGAAATGTCCATAATTTTGCAATATTTGAAGCCCTAGTAAAATAAATAGTTCTATTTTTGATTAATTTACTTATTTAATAAGTTAAAAAAAATATGTTGAAAACTGATAACACTGTTTATTTTTACTATTTGTTATTTATAAAAATACAACTAACATACGAACAAGTTGTGTAACTTAAACATATATACAACTTCCAAAAAATTGATAGATGTGGCAGTCCATCATGAATGGAAATGGTGAACGTTACACAGTGTAAAGTGATCACTTGAGCCAGCCGTGCGATAGGTAGTACGATAGCCCTACGAACACCCAAAAAGACTTCTATGCCTACTTTCCCAATTGAAAAAAATAGCCTCGTCTCTATGAGACATCTATAACATATTATCTTGATTATTGGAAACCGTTTAAATCTTCTAGAGTACTGTAGACTAACTACTAGGCTAACTAAAAAAACCCATGCTTAGTTATTACTTCCTTTCTTTTAACTCGTGGCGTCTGCTTGCTTGTTTCCTTGACGAAAAAACTTTGGATCGATTTTTAACCCTTTTCCCGTGATCCAATCGAGCTGAAACTTTGCAAGCAGACTCGTGGCGACGATCAAAAAGATCTATCAAATTTTCTTTAAAAAAAATAATAATTATAGTATAATTTTGGATTTTTAGAAATTTTAATGGTTTTTTAAAATTGGATACAATACAAATGTTTGATTACTGCCATCAGCGGCCTAACGACGACGCCACGGAATATTTAAAATTTGAATTACTCCGTCGGTATAATAGGTACATAACTACTAATTTCGAAAATTTATAACAATTGGTTCACAGATGACAGCAAAACCGGGTATTTTGGGAAAAAAATCAAATGATCATTTATTTCTTTTAGATTTCTGCTTAGTTTTGAAGAATTCTACATTACTCAAATCTGATTCTGACTAAATCATTTGACGCTGGAAATTCATGAGGTACGATATTGATGATAATTGAATCTATCAAAATCTTGACATCTCAAAACATCTGACATTTTAGAAATACATTAAATTCCTGTAAGTTTAGTGTTATGTCATATGTTTTAATTCGTCTTTAATTATTGTTATATTTTACAAAGGAAGGGAGTAGGTATAGTAAACACTTGGTTTTTATGGGTTACTTTTTTTTAAATTTCTGTTCCAGGCTTCTCGACTAATTCATTTCCGCTTTCAATTCACGTGGAACGGCATTGTATAATTTAGCTCCTCGATATGTGACCTGGAGCTGATGGATCGTTAAATACGTCGGAAGTTTGAAACTATTTTCATCATTAAAAGTGTAACGAGGCGTAGCGTCGTCTTTCAGGATGTATCCTGGATGCTGTAGCGAAAGGAAGCCTGATAGAGGATGTTATATCTCGTGAGAAAAGTTTCTTGGACAGCGTCATGTTACTCGCAGTTCTTGTTTTCTTTCCATTTTTATTTCGTTCAACTTCTTCTCGATCAATGGGGTGAAAATAAATGTTCAATTCTTTTCTTAACAACATTTTAAATTTTAATTATTAAAATAACACAAATAAGAGAATATCAGAAGAAAAAAAACTAACCCATAAAAACCAAGTTTTTGTTTGTAAAATATAACAACAATTAAAGACGAATTAAAACATGTAACATAACACTAAACTTACAGTAATTTAATATATTTCTAAAATGTCACATGTTTTGAGCTTTGATAAGACACTCCATGCTTTGAAGATTAAATTCTAAAAAAAATTGTCAGTCAATTTAGATTTTCGACATTCGTAGTGAAGTACCTATTATGTATACCGACGGAGTAATTCAAATTTAGAAAATATTCCGCGACGTTATCGGGCCGCTATGCTAGTAATCAAACTTTTCTAATGATTCCAATTTGAAAAAAGCAATAAAATTTCTAAAAATCCGAAATTATACTATAATTATAATTTTTTTAAACGAAAATTTGATAGATCTTCTTGATCGTCGCCACGAGTCTACGTGCCAAGTTTCAGCTCGATTGGATCACGGGAAAAGGGTCAAAAATCGATCCAAGCAGACGCCACGAGTTAATATAAAGGGAGTAATAAACCTAATAAGAGAATACAAGAAGGAAAATAAGACTCTAATAAGAGAAAGTAACTCATTTTATTTTATTTTTTAACATACAGACCGTCAACAGGTCATTAATGACCCTAATAGATGGTCATTTAGTGACATTAGAGTACAATTTGAGTATTTTGTGAACATTTTAATATGATTATATATAATACACTATTTACGATTAATTAATAATTAATAATGAAAAATAATAAAATATATAAATATAAAAAAGCCGCAGATCAATAACATAAAACTACCAAAGAAAAAGAAAAACACCTCACAAAATTGTATGATGTACAAAGGTATAAAAATCTTCGATAGCCTGCCAAAGGAAACTCAAAATATGGAGAATATAAGGAGGTTTAAACTGAAGTGCAAAAATTATATTATAAAAACTTTTAAATGATTAGATCGAATGCAATATGTCTAAGTGGAATCATATATTAGCCCACACAACATTATGTGTGGAACTAAATAATTAAGATTAATAAATAAATAAAAAATATATAATTATTTAACATAAATATACATCGCAAATCAATATTTTTTTTAAATAAATAAATCATTAAGTTTTTACAAAGTACATATAAATTAATAATAAAAAGTATCTTAAAGATAAATAAATTGTAAACATTATTGAGAATAATATAGACTAGTTAAACAGGTTTACGGCGACTGCACGGGTTCCAAGGTCAACATCGTGTGTCTATGACGAGCGTGTATTACACGCTTGACGGACCGTCAACCAAGTGTATCAATATTTCGCTTTTTAGAGAATGTCTCGAAGTAGAGCCTTTATTGACGTTTATCGAGAAATCTCAGCTACGGTGGCTGGGACATGTCTTGCGGATGCCGGCAGATAGACTGCCAAAGCGGGTATTCCAGGCAAGACCAGAAGGCAGAAGACCAAGGGGCCGTCCCAGGAGGAGCTGGCGGAAGCAGTTGGAGGACTGCTGCGAAGCGAGGTTGCAACTAAATTGGGCTGACATGGAGAGCGAAGCCCAAGATAGGAAAAGTTGGAACCTTTATCATTAAAAGGAAGAAGAATGATCAAAATATAATAATTTCGTTATCTGTCCGTAACTTGCTGGAATGACAACTTTGATAATTCGAGTGTGACAGGCAGTCAGCGCGCCACTCAATGTTTCGCGGCCGTCATTAATTATTATTATTTCCCGTGATTTTACGCGGATGTGTACGGCTAGTTTCAAAATAGACTTTTTATTTATTTATTTATTTATTTATTTAGAGTATTCACAAGTTCACAGTACAATAAATCAAAGAAACATCTTGAAAAATCCTACTGGAGCTCAATTATGAACAACTCGATATATCAACGTAATTTCAGACCTTAACGCTAATCTAACCAATTATGTAAGAAATAAAACAAGAGAAAAGTGAAATAAACAAAGTATGATAGCAGCAATAAACAAAGTATGAAAACAATTTTTAATTATTTTTTAAAACAACATTAGTTTTTACAACAATAGTTTTTAGAACAACACTCTCCCAAACATCGCAATCTTAATAATATTTGAATTCGCATTGAAAATATTGAAAACATTTTAAAATGTAAATGCGACCTTTTCGGAAAATAGCAATGTTTTTATTTTGGCGATTGTTACTTAACACTCAAAATTAGACGAGACGTATTTACTTATGCCCGTATAATTACTTAATTGATTAACATTTACGACTTTTGCAATTTTAGATGAGATCTTTGGAATCTAATGTTCCAATTGATTGGTATGTTGATTGGGGGGGAATGTGGAGTAAAAGAGATTCATCATCATCATTTTTGGCACTACAACCCTTGGTGGGTCTTGGCCTCCTCAATAATTTTCCTCGACACACCACGGTCTAGTGCCAGCTCTCTCCAGTTTCAAAGCTCTAAGGCAGAGATGTCTCGAGGACGTTGTCGCTCCATCTTAATTGTGGCCTTCCTAAGCTCCTTCACCCTGTCGGCCTTGAGTTCAGCAGGGACTTTGGTGCTTGATGCTCGGACATTCTCTCCACATGACCCAGCCACCGAAGTCTTCCCAGTTTTATGAATTTTGTGACATTTGGTTCCTTAAATAGAGTATAGAGCTCATTGCTGTAACGTCTGCGCCAAAGTTCATTTTCTAGAACCGGTCCGAAGATGCGCCTCAAAATTTTTCTTTCAGGGATTCATAAAAACCCATAACAGGAAGCAGAATTGCATCCTGTGTTTTTATGTCCTCACATACGATCGTGGAATATCACTTGCTTGAATATAGTTGCTTGAACATTTTCGACATAGGAACATTGGAATCTTTGGAACTGGAATATTTGAATCATTTCGTTCATTCCATATTTAATGTTGATGGACATCACTACTCTGGCGTTCGCGCAATAAAGTATAGATTTGTCCTCCAATGTTTAGCTGTCATTAATTACGAAACTTCATGTAAGTCTAAACGTCAAAAGTGCCATCATAGAGTGTCCGTACTGTACATAGTGTAATATGGTTGCGTGGAATATGGTTGCTTGAACATTTTCGACTCATAATCGTGGCAGGAATCCACCTGTAAAGTATTGTGGACTAGCTCTGTTACACCTTGTATATAGCGAAAATTTTTTGATAATTTCTAAATCCTGGAGAAAATGCGCCATTCGGCGTCCCAAAGGCATACAGCGTATTCCCTTCAAGATTCCTCCACAGCTGTGTTTCCATTATCCTTGTTATCCCTGATCAAACTGCACATCACGTCTCGATGAAGTAACTTATTCTTCTTCTTGGAATCTGTACCTGTGGTCTCCATAAATTACCTGGCTCTGATAATAAGCCTAGGTTCAATGCGGGAAAACAGGAAAATTAATTCTCAAAAATATTGCAGAATTTGATCTGCATAATATGATAGGTTTGAGACGTGCTACATTAGTATGTTGTCGTTTGAACAAATTAACTTCCTGAAAGCCAACTTCTCAAAAAAAAAAAATATTTTTAAGGCAGGGTATTCGACTTTGGGCTATCGAAAAAAAGGCTATTTTAATGATTTTTTAATGAGATTATGAATAAAGATATTGATGTACGGTTTATTAGACTTAATAAATACACTCTTGAAATACATAAAAAATATATTAAAGGTACTGACACACGTTCTTATTAGTGGCACGTGAGCATGCGCAGTATTGAGCTTCTTGAGCCATTGCTATTGAGTAGCATGTGTGTACGCACATTGAATCAACCGCCGCGCCGGTTGATTTATGAGCATGCTAATGTCATTCACCACGAGAAGGGGTATCTTTGGAGCATGTGTGAACAGGCTTGTTTATGAGCATGCTAATGTCATTCGCGGCTAGTGTCGATTATCGATGCGATCTTCTCAATACGTGACAGATGAAACAAATATGGCGCATTGAGGAGATGAAAAACATTACTTTTCATGACTTATGTCTGTGGAATACTCGGTCACCGCCATGTAAAAATAATATAGCGGGAAATAATATTAATGAAAATTTATTAAAAGATATGAATGATTCAAATCTTACAATAAAAATTATAAAAACCAAAATCAAAAATTACCGGATGGAAACTGGGGAACTGTTTTGATTTACTGGTTCACTTGAATTTCCTATTTCAGTTTGCAAAGTTTTCATTTTGAACAAGAGCGTCTCTATTCTATGACAAGAGTATGCCAGTGTAATAAGCATGTGTGTTTGATTGTTAGCTCATGAATGAGCATGCTTAAAATAAGCATGCCAACGAAGAGCAAGTGTGTACAGTTCTTAGAGCATGCTAGTTTTGAGCATGCTAATGAGTTGTAGCTTCGAATAGTAGGTGGGTCCGCGGTGGTGCTGAAATTTCAAATTCAAATTCAAAAATGGGCCATCTAAAACAGAAAAATTTTGAATTTTTAGATTTAACATATCACTAGCAACCGACTGAACTAAAATTATTAATTTACATGCAAAAATAACAAAATGGCGGCGGAGGAAGAAAAAAAGGCGCATTTTTTCACTGCTTTTTGCCAAAAAAGGGTAGTTAAAATATTTTTTTTTAATAATCCTAGTTTAGTCAATTTTTATAGGTGTATAAAACATGTGGTTTAAATTTCATATCAATCGGTTTAGTAGTTTCGAAAAATTTATCACCAAGCTGTGTAAAAAAGTAGTTTAGAGATAAACGCTTTCAAAGTTTTTGTAAAGGAAATATTTACTTATGCTTAATTCGCGATGCCCGCACCATACAAAATGCTTTTTCTAATTTTGCCTTTACGATTTTCGAAGTTTCAAAGAATCCTGCCTTGATACTTTTGAGAAAATGTGCATAAATTCTTTACCTGTTAAACACGAAAAATTTGTCAATTCAAAACAGCATTCTGTGTGTAGTTTTCTCTGTAGTAAGGCACATCAGCTCTGATGATGGACCCTGCAATAGAATCCGAAACGTCTGCCAGAGAGGTCAGATATTCACGATAGGATATTTCAGAAAACCACACATACAAGATTCTGAACTGCCGTGAAAATCTGAGAACATTTTAAATTTAAAACAGTTTTTGAAGAAGAATGTTTTTTTCATACCATTTCTGAAATTTTTAGTTTCTGTTGGTTACTATATGTAGGTAGACTTCAAAACGAAAGCAATGTGTCAAATGTGACAGCTTAGATTCCATTGTAAAACGTTTTTGTGACTATTGTAATTCAAATACCTTCTCTAAATATGATTTGATTTTTTTTCTCTACGTGATGTGAATTGTAATTTGATTTGATTTGATCTGAAGTGAATTTGTAATTTAGTGCATTTTATAAGTATTACACACTTATTTATAACTAAATTTCAAAAATGGTACAGGTAGTTGCTTTAGAATAGTCTAGTCAAACAACTACCTAAATAAAAAAATAAAAATTATGAATATTGTTAATGTATCTGTTATTTAAAAAAGTAGTTTAAAATCTAAAGTAAAATTTGTAAGTTTAGATGTAGGAGATAATCTCCAAAACTACTCATCCGATTTCAAAAATTCTTTAGAATATTTAGAATGGCGTTTCAGGGTAGACATAGGCTATATATTATCTCGTTAAAATAAAATCGTCGTGGTGACCTATTTTACAACTAAAGTCGATTAAAAAATGGTCGAAAAAGATAAGGTGTGAAGGAATTTTTGATGTGTGACATCTTTACGCTCGGTTTATGGTACTAATTTCGTGAATATAACAACGGAAACGAGTACATGGAAGTAGGAATGAAAAAATGTTTCACATTTATTAATTTTAATCAGGAAATTCAACTCTGGCATTAGAATTCAGAAAAAAATGCCAATTTCGATTAATTAGATTTCTAAATTATTGAATTTAACATCAAATGCCTGCGTAGCTTCGAAATTCATCAATATCAGTATGTTGCGATTTCAAATTTAAGCCATGTATTCACTAGGGGACAAATTGTCCCTCAACAGCACGCGCGGCGTAGAGTCTACGTGACGTTGCAACGTCGTGCACTGTTCCGCGACCTCGCGCACAACATAGCGCGGCATTTCTACGTGCCGTGGCAACGTTGCCATGCGCACGGTACCCGAGCGTACTCACTGCAACATTCCGCGGAGCGTCAGTACCACGTGGTATGTTTACAAGTGAATACGCATGCGCTGTATCTGTCAAGATGACAATGCGGGGAAACGAAATCGTTCTTGAACTCATCGAGCTGTATCGATCGAAGATCGCATAGAATGTCCGTCCTTCTTTCTCTTTGCAGTAAATAATTTCGCATTCTCCTCTTTTTTCTCCTCTTACTTTTCGATAAACTCATTAACATAAACAGATACGCGGCTATCATCATAACCTCATAGGGCGATATATTTCCGCGACGTCTGGAAAACAATAATTATTTGCAAAAAGGACCTTGTTTTTAATAATATTCAATTTACTACAGTAAAACCTCGTTTATTTGAAATTGCGACCCAAAAAAACATTTCGAATTGCGCGGAACCCCGTTTTCGCCAAATGAGATACCGCAGCTGTCAACATAAGCTCATCGGGTGACATTTCCGCGACAAGATATGCGAGTCCCGGTGTGTACACGTCAAATGGCCGCGTCATTGTCCCCGAAACATGAGCGTAGATGTTGATGCGACATGCCGAGCGGAATGTTTCGCGATTTGTCCCCTAGTGAATACATGGCTTTATTAATTTTAGCCGGCAGATTCAACTTTGTCATTGCGTCGGAACAAAATGGCATATTATTATTTAATATGGCAACTAAGAAATATGGTTTAATGAATTGTATTTATTATAGTAAGAAAGTAAAAGATTATAAAATTTGTTTTAAGCTTTAAAACAAGGTGTTTAATATTTTGGTCGATTACGAATACATACGAAGAAAGAGGGTATAAAAGCATCTCTTCAATTCTTTTTTTATCTACTTTTTTCAAGTTAAGTTTTCGAGTTAGCTCGTAACTTAGATGTGTTTAAAATCGAATGGTTTTTTAGAATCGATAATAAATTATGGTTGGTAATAAAATTCATTTTGTGTTCTATAGAAGGGACCTTCAATAGCACTCCATCTATATCCACCTGTAGACACATCAATCTAATCTCAAATATTGCGTTCGGGTAAAAACGTAGACAACAATCGTATCGGTGACGCTTGTGAAGTTTTTTTTACGGAAATGTACCCGAGTTTGTTGTACCTACCCTATAAGACGCCATTGTTATTAACAACGTTTGTATTTTTATTATTTGATTTATAGAAATGTTGTCATTTAAATAAACAGTAATTGAGTAAGTAGTTGAATCTTAGTGATTTGCTTTAGTCCGATTATTATTCTCAATTTATTTTATCCTTTGTTATTTTTCATTATTAATTATTAACTAACCGTTAAGAGTGTATTGTGTAACTACTCGTGTATTATATCCAAATGTTCACGAAATGTTCATACTTTGTACTATAATGTCACTCTAGGTCACCATCTATTAGGGTAATTATTGACCTGTTTACGGTCTGTTTGTTAAAAAATAAAAAAATAAAAATATACTTATTTACTTACTTACCATCACGCCGTTTCCCCGTGGGGGTAGGCAGAGAGGATAGAGCGCCACACTCTTCTGTCCTGACATACAACTCTCGCCTCATCCACGTTCATACATCTTCGCATGCAAGTTCGCCGGTTGTTGAGGCTTCTAACGGGACCATCTTCCAGTATCTGGTTGATCTGGTCATGCCACGTTGAATTGGCGTTAACTTTGTGGAATGGCATATTTTGATTATATATAAATATAGCACTTGTCTAAGACCACTTGCAAGTCTCACAAGTGGACTTGGACAAGTCGTCAGTTTGGAAATGTCCGCTGGTTACAGGACGTTACAGGAGGTAACGGACAGACACACAACGAAATTATTTTCTGTGTATAGTTTTCTGGGATATTCTGCCGCGTAAGTGTGGCCTTCCTGGCCGACGTTTCGGATCCCATTGCAGGGTCCATCATCAGGGCTAATGTGACGCGATGACAGCCCTGATGATGGACATAATGACAGCTCTGATGACGGACCCTGCAATGGGATCCGAAACGTCGGCCAGAGAGATCACATATACACGGCAGAATATCCCAGAAAACTATACATAGAAGATTCTGAACGGCCGTGAAAACCTGAGAACATTTTTAATGAAATTATACTTATCTGGATATTTCAAATAGCTGAGTTTTACAGTTTCCTTAGTTAATTTATTATTTATTTTAATAGTTAATTTTTCTAAGTATAACTTCAAAAATTATTTGAATTTCGAAGTGGAAATTATGACATGGCGTACATATTAATGTTGAAAAGTATAAGATAGATGAAATTGACAATTTCATACTTATTTTACATTAAACCATCGAGCATGTTAATGATTGCCAGTTGCTTTCTGCTATTAAAGCAATATAATTATATGCAATGTTATGTAATATTAATAGTACAGGAAAGATACGCTATTAATTATTTATCCACGCTCACTCGAGGAAAATTTCATTTTTACTTCATCTTATATATAAAAATTTAGCTTGCGTTTGTTTGTGTTCGCAAAACTCGAAAAGTAGTCGGTCGATCGACTTGAAATTTCGACGCAACGTTGCATTCCAATACGCGCGTGTTTATATCTTTATCCATAAAACTCAATGTCTGTCTGTCTGTTCTCTATACAAAGCTACACCGTTTGTCCGAGCTGACCAAAATTTTGTATACTTATTCTTTAGAACCCGGCGAGTAACATGGGTGCTATTTCCCCCCTCCCCCTTTACCCTCTACCGCCCCCTGATTAGGGACGTGCAGTGAGAATAAGATGCGTGACTTTGTCCTAAGCATATATTTTGAAAAGAAACCGAAATAAGATATACATCTCATAATATTTCAACCACTATAATTAACATATTATTCAGAATTTAATATTCCATAATTTTCTGCCTATTTATATTATGCTTATTTTTGAGCAAGCTCTTTAGCATGTTCAAAACTAGACTAGCATGCTTAACAACTGTAAACACTTTCCCGTTATTAGCATGCTTATTTTAAGCATGCTCAAAGCTAACAATCAAACAGATATGCTTATTACTGGCATGCTCTTGTCATAGAATAGAGACGCTCTCATTCAAAATGGAAACATTGCAAACTGAAACAGGAAATTCAAGTGAACCAATAAATCAAAACAGTTCCATCCGCACACTTTTGATTTTAGTTTTTATAATTTTTATTGTAAGATTTGAATCATTTAAGTATTTTCATAAAGTTTCATTAACATTATTTCTTGTCTCGCTATATTATTTTTACATAGCGTTAACCGAATATTCCACAGACATTCGTGATTCCTATAATAAGTCACGAAAAGTAATGTTTTGTCATCTCCCCAACGCGCCACATTTGTTTCATCTGTCGCGGGCTGAGAAGATTGCATTGATAAATAATCGATACTAGACGCAAATGAAATTAGCATGCTCGTAAGCAAGCCTGTTCACACATGCTCAAAAGATAAAATCAAATGAGCATGCTCAAAATTAATCGGCGGTTGATTTTTGAGCCTTGATAGTAATGAGCATGCTCCTCACTAGCAACGTGCGTACACACATGCTACTAAATAGCAATGGCTCAAGAACTCAATACTGCGCATGCTCACGTGCTAATAATTAAAGATTATACTTCTTTGACAATCATAAAAAGCCACATGTACATACGCAAAAGGTTAAAATTCTGTATTCCGCTGTATTCGCTGTATTCCAACTCAAGTTATCATAAACTAGTTTCCATCTAACTAACTAACTAACTAACTAACCATCACGCCGTTTCCCCGCAGGGGTAGGCAGAGAGGATTCAACACCACACTCTTCTATCCTGGCACACCACTTTTGCCTCGGCCACATTCATACATCTTCTCATACAAGTTCTACGGTTGTTGCGGCTTTTAACGGGGCCATCCTCAAACACTTGTTGTATCTGGTCGTGCCAGGTCTTTCGCGGACGCCCTCTATTTCCGTTGCCTTCAACACTCGCCTCATAATTACAAAAAATCAAAAATACACATTTAATACAGTGCCCACTTGTGTAAAAAAGAGAAAAAAAATCAGTGAGAACATAATTCAATGACCGTAATAAGACATTATGAATTTGATCACAATTACATTGGCAAATAGAACATAAACAGTAGCTTGTTGTTCTTGTGGTTAGGACTCTCGCCTCGTGATCCAAAGATCGCAGGTTCGAATCTCACACCAGACAAGCAAGTTTCTCCTATTTTCATAGCACAAGCGTTTCGCTTAATTTGAAAATAGTAAGAATATTGATGTGACACGAATTCCATGTTCGCATCTCTATTTAAAAAAAAAAAAACAACACTACCAGCACCCGGAGCGCATGCAATTTTCGTAACAGCGTTTTCAAATAATGTGATGTCGTCGCTTGTATACAAGAATTGCTATTGGTCAAATCATCGCTCGGGAAACCGACATCTCAGCTTTCAATTGGTGAGTCGGGACTTCGTCGTGTGAAAAAATCAGTTTCACGATGCGCACGCAATTCGTTGCATCCTAAAAGTTCACTCTAAACGCGCCGAATGAAGTGTAACTTTGGAAATTATTTGAATTTCGAAGTGGAAGGTAATAATTGCATCGCATGCATTTAAAAGTTGAAATAAAATTCATATTAAATTTAAAAAATATTGATTGTATTTTTTGACTTCTTTTATTTGATTAATTACACCAACATGTTTCTGAAAAACCTTTCGCCTTTGTAATATCGTAATTGTCACAATATCGGAATGAAATGTCTTTTGTTTCTTGTTTTCCTAAATTATTTGAAAAATTATTTTTAAATATTATTACTGAAGTCCTTAATTACTCGCAGTTAAATTTAATTGTTTTACTAATTTCTAATGATTAAAAATCATTCGATTTCAGACCAAAATTATTTATGTGTAAACTATCGTCAGTCTTTACTCAATCATACATGGATTTGCCACACATACGTCTAAGGGATCTCATCTCCAACGCATTCAGTTTACTTTCGTTCCTCTTCTGCCAGCTCCAGGCTTCACTTCCTTACATTAGTGTCGGTACCAGAACTCCATTATGTACCGTTAGTTTTGCCTCGGTAGACATATTCCTATTAGAAATTATTGCATTCAAAGCACCGTTCCCGGCAGTCACTCTCCTCTCTATTCCCGGCAGTAACTCTCCTCTCTATATCTTTCTCAACATTCCCTCTTCTATCGAACATACTTCCCAAGTACACAAACTCGTCTACTTGTTCCAAACATTCATTGCCTACTAGTATTGTCTTACTTTCCTCCTTCTCGAATACCATCACTTTTGACTTGTTTACATTCATAATAATTAACCAGATAAACCAGATACTGGAAGATGGTCCTGTTAGAAGCCTCAACAACCGTCGAGCTTGCATGCGAAGATGTATGAATGTAGATGAAGCGAAAGTTGCAAGTCAGGACAGAAGAGTTATGGCGCTCTATCCTCTCTGCCTACCCCCACGGGGAAACGGCGTGATGGTAAGTTAGTTAGTTGGAAAGTCCTAAATTTTTGTCAAAACCGTGATCATTTTCTAATAAATGATTTGCAAATTCAGAAAAATCACGATTATTCGGACATCTTAAATGCTCTTTAACTCTTATATTGAAATTTACATTGAAAAAAAAACATATTGAACTGATTAAATTACAATAGTACGCAGCGGCCACAAAATAGCGACCGCTGGGCCTGCAGGAGCAACCGACCGCGGCCCGCTGCTTTCTGCTAAAACGCTATATAATTATACTATGTTATATTAATAGTACTGGGAAGATACGCTATTAATTATTTAACCACGCTTATTCTGGGAATGTTTGATTTTTATATCATAAAATTATAATATTGTTAATGTACTTGCAATATTTTTTTTGAACAGGACTGAATTGGTGATGAGAATTTGTATTTATTTTTTCCGAAACTATATTTTTTTTACAAATATATATTTTTTTGCCAATCTTGCAAAATGAGACCTATAGAGGATTTATCTTATAACTTTATAATTAAATTTTGCAATTAAGTTTTCTTCATAAAAGGCAGTCTCAGTACATGATTTAATCTTGTATAATAAAACAACGTGTTTGTTTCACGAAACGATAGCGAAAGACATTTATTCAATAGAAGGTTAACAATAAAATTTCATAGATGGTGTTAGTATAGCTTGACCACAATAACTTGGCGTGCGGCAGGATTGGAACTAAAACCCGCCCCGCCCGCACCCGGCGGTAACCCCTCGCCCTGTCATTCAGTACAATTTTGTATTTGCTCGAGAGCTGTGACATCTCGATTACCAATATACACTGAATTATTATGTCCAAAACATCCTAAACAGTCCGGGGTGGTGCGAGAACAATTGCCAATGAAGTATTAAAGTTTTGCGGAGCTGAAAAAGCAAATAATGGACCGATATTACCGTCTGACAGTTTGACAGATAGAACGGCTGCCATTACGGCTTGGTTTCTTTAGTGCTGCCCGACCAAATTTCTGTTAAAGGCTACGACACCAGTCACCGGACATTCTGTATATTATGTATTGTGTAATAAATTTACACCCTGGCAACTTCTGTTACGCGACAGGGACGCCCTCCTTCGCACGCTAATTTATAATGGTCGCAATCTAGTACAGATATTTTAATAATTTCAATATCTTGTGCGATGGTCATGTTAATGTTGGGTTTTTCTAATTTTTCTTATGTGTTGTATCCATTAATAATTTTGTATATAATAGAAACAGAAGCATCAGAATGTTAGTTAACTTAGTAAAAACCACTACCAGATTTAAAGGTCTACCGGTTTCGAGACGCACCCGTCTCTTCGTCAGGACCAACACTACACTACTATATTCACAACATTACGGTATTGTTAAACTTTCATCAATTTTATCACATGCTTGTTAATCTTGTCAAAGACAAGCCTGCACAAAGTAGCCTACAGAACTATCAGGAATCTAACGGGAGAGAGTGAGAGGGGGCGGGGTCTAAAGTGAACAGAAGTACATTATGCACTATTTATATGAATGTCATAATTTTTTTTTCTAACATCACTTTGATTCTCCTTTTTAATATTATTCTCAGTGCTTTAATTTTGAGTAGGTATTTTTAATTTTTTTATATGTTCTTCATAAGTCATAAATAGTAAGGTACTGCTATAGTATACGGGTAAATTCCTGCTTTAATTATGAGTCGAAAATGTTCAAGCAACCATGACCTCGTATCAATACTTATAGCGATACGCGACATCAAAGTTTACATTTTTTTTCAATATTTGACTTATTTTTTGTAAAACGTTAGACTATCATTACAGTAACTCATATCGAATATGAAAAATTCATTTCCCTATATTACAAGTAAAATAAAATCAAAAAAACTTTCCAATGCCAATTGGAAAAAATTCAATTCGTATTTCTGCGGTATTTTTCATCATTTTATTTAACTTGACATTTTATTTTAACAAACGTCAAACCATCGCTAAAATAACGCGAAATTAAAAGATTCATTTTGATGTTTACAAATTTCGATACGACAATGACAGCGACAAAATTCAAATGACGAGTACCTATGTGGACAAATGTCACATTTTCAAATCAGCTGTGAGAGGACGGCCATTTTTTTATACCAACGATTTTACCTTTACCCACCGATATTTGAGAGTAAAAAAATGTTACTCTTGTATGTACTTCGGCGAGTAAAATATTTTTTATCATAGATGCAAAACGTTGAAATATCATCACAGTAACTTATATCGATTTTGAAAAATTCATTTGTTTCAATATAAGTTAAATAAAATAATAAAAACCCAGAAAATCTTCCAATCGGAATGTTTACCAATTGGAATTGAAAGGTTTTAATATTTTATTTGACTTGTGTTAAAGGTAATGAACTTTTCATCTTAGATATAGGTTACTGTAATGATAGTCCAACGTTTTGCAAAAAATATGTCAGAAATATTGAGAGAAAAAATGCAAACTTTTAAATCGCATATCTCCTTAACTATTGACATTAGGTCACGGTTGCTTGAACATTTTCGACTCATAATCAAGGCTAGAATCTACCTGTAAAGTAATGCGAACTAGTTCTGTTACACCCGGTGTGAGACCGACGCCATATAGCGTCTTGGTGGTTAGTGACGGGCATTGTTATATGGGGAATTATCCATTTTTGGTTCTTATACCTCATAATTTTATCATCACCAACGCTACCAAATGGCTCAAATAATACTTTAGTATAATTTGAGCCTCTGGTAGCGTCAGTGACGGACATTATTATGTAGATAATTATACATCTCTGTACCTCATTTTATACACCTCATCATTATTTGTGCCATCTGATAACGTCAGTTTTCCCCACCTCCAAGGATAATGGAGTGCGCTGTATTTAACCCTTATGTTACTACCTGGATATCTGGGTACCCATTTTCGATTTTAATTTTAAATAATTTTCATAAACGCCATCATCCGTTTGGATCTCCGTTATTTAAACTATTTGAAAGGGAGGGAAATAAGGGGAAGACGGACATTGCTACGAGAAGTAGTGACCTTCTAAGAAGCTATTTGACCACTGTCTTAATATTAATTTGTGAGATACAAAACAAAATAATGTATGGGGGAACATCCATCCAGGTTGAGTACCCGGTAGTGATGGGTCCGCTCTGTACTGACTACTACAATGTAGTACTTCATTACATTGATGTGTACACTTCGCACCTTTTGAAGTGTAGTGCACACTACAAACTACACACACTTCAAAGTACATACTTCACATAGTACACTTCATGTTAAAGCAAACACTACAGAGTACACACACTTCAAAGTTATTGAAAGTATGAGTATACTTCAAATAGTACATTTTTTATGTGAGATTTTTGGGAAGTCGATGTAGATAAATTAAGAAATTTTTGGAAATAGAAACAACCCCCCTTCCCGTGGTTAGAAAATTTTGGGACTGAATGAAGAAATCAGAAATCTCTGGAAGCTGAAACCCCCCCCCCCCCCCCCTCATGGTTTTGAAAATTTTCTAGTAGCACACATTTCAAGAAGCACTTCTTGTAGGTCATTACAATTTTGTAGTACTACAATTAGTTCACTTCATGTAGTTTTTACTGCAAATGTAGTGTACACTTTATAGTCTTCAAACTGGTGAACGCGCATGTGTTGTAGTCTTCATTTTGAAATGTAGTTTTTCCCTTCGCTGGCACCCGGGTACCTTGGGCAGCAACAAGTGTGAGAAATTCCGGGTAGTAACGTAACAGTTAAAATTGCCTCCAGTAGAAAATATCAACTCGGGCCACTAGTGTTTTGTGATAAATTTTATTTATTTATTTCAAAAAAATCCTTGTTTACAATATATAGGTACTTAATAATAATTTAACAATAAAAATATAAGATAAGATTACACATTTTTTTTGTTGTTGTTAGATTTGTGGATTACGCCACTCTACTAGGCCACGCCTGTCCCAGAGTGGCGTTATAGAACACAATTATAATATTTTTTTGAATTCGTCAATAATATATTTGTTTTCATACGGTAATAATTATGTATCTACAATGTTAGTGATAGATTGAGTGAGTCATAAGTCCAAGTGTAAATATGTGTAGAATATTCTTTAATGTTGTAATAATCTTATTTCGGGATGAGGTTGCTCCAAGTAAAGACTTTGTTCTCGTAAGTATTTATTCGGTAACAATAATGGTTTAGACAATCGTTTATACAGTAAGATACGGTCTCGATAACAAAAGAGCGACTCGACATTCACGCTCCTTTTTATACATTCTCTCTCTCTGTCATGCAGTCTCTTTCTGGCGTCGCGACACACGTTCCTCAGATCTAATACAAATGTAAAAAGGGTTAAAGTTTTCTTTAAGATTATTTTCCTCAATTAATTTATCCTTAATGAAAAATTGGTTTGCACTTTAGGCGTATTTGTTTATTTATTTATTTAACGCCCTTATGGGCTTTTACAATATACAGAATATTTTTTTTTAAATAACATAAGACAGTTAAAATAATAATACAGTTAAAAGTTACAATAATATTAGTTAATAGGTAATAATAATAATAATAATAATACAGGAAAACATAAGAAAAACATAAGATAAAATAATAATAAAGTTAAAGGTACAAATAATAATAGTTAAAGGTAAAATAGAAAAATTTATTGTCCATTTCCATTTCGTTGGGATGTAAACAATTGTATCAGCTTTGTCCTATAAACAGTTATACCATCAGCAAAAATGTCAGCCGCCTCTGCATGCTCATTCCCTAATGAGTGTAATCTGGGAATTACAGAGTTTGCCAATGCATTAGTTCTGACACTTCCACTATAATAGAACAATGCACTGTGTCTCGATGACCTCGATGGAGCATATAAGTCGATCAGACTTATAATCTGGGGGCAATCAATCAAACTATTTACGATCCTATAAAGAAATATTAGGCCTGTCACAGTACGTCTCACAGACAAGTTTAATAGTTGTAAATAACTAAGGAGATATTCATAATTGATATCTTTCAAGCGTATATTTAATTTGTAATTAATAAATCTTAAAATTTTGATTGTTGTAGCGCGAGAAATGTCCGCGTGCGCCTCTGCATCGTAATGAAGTACGATACGACCTCGAACATGAAATGCGCTCGGAATAGAACATTTCTCGGAGAACCCCGCGTATCCAGCGGCGCACTGCCGCTGGATACGCGGGGTTTTTTTTTTTGGATGATTAATGTTTCTCGCGAAGTCGACTCGGAAAATTCAACAAGTCAAATTATCGACCGTATCGATGGTGGACTGCAGTCAATTTGCATTCTTTTCTATTTCAGCGAGACATCTATAGTAGTGATGGGTCTGCTCTGTACTCACTACTACAATGTAGTACTACATTACATTGAAGTACACACTTCACACGTTTTGAAGTGTAGTGCACACTACAAACTACAGACACTTTAAAGTTATTGAAAGTTTATACTTCAAATAGTACACTTCATTTCAAAACGAACACTACAAAGTACACACACTTCAAAGTTATCGAGAGTATGAGAATCATACTTTAAATAGTACATTTTTTACGTGAAATTTTTGGGAAGTTGATGTAGATAAATGAAGAAATCTCTGGAAAGTGTAATAACCCCCCCCCCATGGTTTGAAAATTTTTTGAAATCGAATGAAGAAATCTGGTTGGCGACCTTTTTTTTAGGTCGCTAAATGTTACTTCGGAGAAAATATTGTCATTTATCTTAAATATTTTTCTCGTTGACCTTTTTTTTTTTAGCTCGCTAAATTTTTATTTGGGAAAAAATATTTACTTCACTAGTACTACTAATTACTTCATTTCTTCACTTCATTAATATTACAATTACTTCATTACTTCACTTCATTTCGTAGTACTACAATTACTTCACTTCTTGTAGTTTTTACTACAATTGTAGTGTACACTTTGTAGTCTTCAAACTGGTGAACGTGTGTGTGTTGTAGTCTTCATTTTTAAATGTAGTTTTCCCTTCGCTAATCTATAGAGTGCCACCACTATTGCTTGCCCAACGTAACTTGGCGTGCGGCGACTTTGGAACTAAAACCCCTCGCCCTGTCATTCAGTTCATTCTCGTCTTTGAGCGAGAGCTGTGTCATCTCGATTACCAATATACACTGAATTATTATGTCCAAAACGTCCTAAACAGTCCGGGATGGTGCAAGAACAATCGCCAATGAAGTATTAAAGTTTTGCGAAGCTGAAAAACCGAATAATAGACCGATATTACCAAGTTTGATTGATAGAACGGCCGCCATTAGTGCTGCCCGACCAAATTTCTGGATTTCTTCTTCCGAAAATTCGCTGTCACTCCAGGGAAAGTAAGTCTCATTATCTTGTAGTCTCATCATCTTCATAGTGGAATACGTTTTAAACAAAATAAAATATATTTAGCTATAAAAGAAACAATTTAAATGAGAAATAAATAGAAAAACGTAGTTTATTTAATTTATTACACTTTAAGGCGCGTGTCGTAAAATTAACGCTGAAAGGAAATTTCCAAATATCGCGCACCCGGTATACCTGTAGTTTAGAGAGGCACTGACCCTTGAATAGCTCGGAGCTCGATGCTTGCGACCAAGTGGTAAAAGTGGGGGAAGTGATAAGGCGAATTTGTCGTAAATTTTACGACAGCGCGCCCGCTCGAAGGTTAAATGGAACCTTTTTTTTAGACGCTTTGCAAAACAATGGAACCTTTGTTTTCCCCCACAGATTTATTTTCAACTTTATCCTTAACCCGTACAACGCCGGGTATAAATGGCTAGTCTATAATATTATTCAATTTCGTATTCTGTTTGTCCGTAACTTCTTAGAATTTATAACAATTTAATTCCGTTCCGTCTGCTTGTCGGCTTGTCTGCTTGTCTGTCGAAAAAACTTTGGATCGATTTTTAACCCTTTTCCCGTCATCCAATCGAGCTGAAACTTTGCAGGCAGACTCGTGGCGACGATGAAAATGATCTAACAAATTTTCGTTTAAAAAAATAATAATTATAGTATAATTTTGGATTTTTCGAAACTTTTTATTACTCCCTTTCGTTGCGTCGCCCGACTCGAGCCCAACGCGTGGGGTAAGCGCCAATTTCAACTAGTAAATGAGAAAGGGAGTGTAATAAAAACTCGGTTTTTATGAGTTAATTTTTTTTTCAAAATTAGTATGATGTATAGTTTGTCCTATGTTCAGTTTTGCTTGACTAGACGATGAGGAAGCTGTCGCACCGCTATTAGCATGCAACCCGGGGGAACTGAATTAATGTAGTATATTAGATTCGACTGTACGCGTGTACGCGAGACAGATCTCGTGTAGATCGCGTGCCGGCCGACACGCGTGACGATCGAACCGATAGTCGGTATTACACTGGTGACGATTTAGCGAACTTGAAAAAAAAATCATGTACGAATCTTACAGCGTTCACATCAAAAGGTCATTTTTTGAAATTGAGACGCGTACACGGAATACGATTCACATCTTCTTAGTGCCGAAAACTCTATAATCCGGGTCTTGTAGGCCTCTTCCATTTTCTTCTCTGTTTCTCCCCCTTCGCATCCAGGTTCTTCCTGCTTGCTGGACTATGTCGTCAGACCACCTTTCGGGAGGTCTTCCGACGCTTCTATTTTTCGTGCAGGGCCTCCACTGTAGGATTCTGGGTGCCCATCTAGTATCCTCCTGTCGAGCCATATGTCCAGCCCACTGCCATTTTAGTTTCGTAATACGGTCCATAATATCGGCAACTTTTGTTCGGCGTCGTATTTCTTCATTTCTGATTTTATTATTATTGAGATCTTTTCCATGGCCTGCCGTGTACACTATAATTTGTGTATGCTTTTTTCTGTTAGTGTTCCAAAGTCGTAAATGTAAATTAATTAAGTAGAT
Source organism: Agrypnia vestita (assembly GCA_016648135.1). NCBI lineage: Eukaryota > Metazoa > Arthropoda > Insecta > Trichoptera > Phryganeidae > Agrypnia > Agrypnia vestita. The sequence continues at coordinate 106,537 of JADDOH010002691.1, forward strand.
ACACGGTCTTTATTTTTAAATGTTGGATTAGTAATAAAGGAATAACTCGGGCTGTCGTAAATCTATGCCTTGTCTGTTTAAGAAAATTGGGGCAACAGTCACAGTACAAAAAAACTTTCTAAGATGTCTCTACATGAGAGAGTACGGGCATTATCCTTGGCTTTACCCAACCGAGTTCCTCCAGGGTATGCTTGGCTACGACAGTTTACAGACTAGAAGGAATGTTAATGATAACGCATTTTTATCATATCATATTTTAAGACAGCGTCAGCGTAGATTGTTTCACATTCCAATATACAGGACCAACCTGCCGATGGTTATGCCTGTTGGAAGAGCTACTGCTATGCTGAACAATATTACTCTGGATATTGATCTGTTCCATGTCTCTGAGAGGGTATTCCGAAGCAGGATTCTCCTACACCTGTGATGTGAATGATTTTATAAATTTATATTTGTAATGTAAATGTTACATAAAAAAAATAAAATTGAAATTGAATTGAATTGAATTGAAAATCGCCAAAAAACGACGTTGTTTTTTTTTTCAGAAAGGTCGAATTATTTCGAAAAAAGTTTTATTCGCGAGCAAGATTTTCGTATAAATGTAAAAATATCTTTTAGTGTTGTGTCCGCCTGTTGAAATCCTTCAAATAAATAAGCAAAGCGAACATTTTTAAAGTGTCTATTAAAGTATTGACAGAAATTTCAATGTTTACGTCACTTAAAACGTCACTTTTAAAATATTACAAAGCAGCATATCTCATTGGCACTGAGATATAACAAATAAGGCATGAGAATTGAAGGGTTATGAATAACAACAGTCCTTTAAAGCAATGAATTTATTTATATTAATCAAATATATCGGGAGACAATGCTATTGCCCAGAGCTCGAGCCGCGACACACAAATGGTGATTACAAAATGGCGGCTGACCATAGAAGTATACACACAATTTGATATAGATGGAGCTCACGTCGCTTCGTATTATCTTAACACCTCCCCTCGAAGTCGTGAGCGAGTATTCCCATTCCTATTCTTACATACTCTCATCCATCATACCTAGGTTACGCAGACAATCATGATGTTTTGATCTACTCAAATCTCATCAGTACATAAGTATTTCAAATCAATTACACCTTGTTCGCACATATCTCGAATAAAGTGGTGTCTCACTGCTATATGTTTTGTGCGAGAATGAAAGTTTCTACTCTGAGCAAGTTTTATGGCACCCTGATTATCGTTGAATAACGTCACACACTCACTTTCAATACCAACGTTACCCAAAACATCACGTAAATACATGGCTTCCTTTGAAGCTTCGGATAGTGCCATGTATTCCGCTTCCGTACTCGATAGCGCAACACTCCGTTGCTTACGTGCCTCCCAACTGATCGGGGCACCGGCTAAAATAAATGCAAATCCAGAATATGATGCATTTGCTCCCCAGTCTGCATCGACCACACCGAACAAAGGCAGCCCGGTTCTTTCATAAACTAAACCGTAGTCAGATGTACCTTTTAACCCTAGATCACTAACCTTATTTTACAACGCTTATTACTAACCTTCGTCGTTTCGGCTACGCCGTATAAAAGGGAGGCTTCTAAGGGTTTATGGAATAAAATATTTATATGTGTTTTACTTATTTATTACAATAATCATTTGTTAACATGTTTATAAGTTTTTTATGTACTAAAATCACATCTTAATTACTTTGACAGTCTTTTGATTGAGACAAGAGTTTTTACTCATTTGAATCTTTTTGTTTTTTTAAATGCTTAAATCTTATTAACTAAAAAAAAAAAAGACTTAAAAAAATATTAAAATATTAAAATTAAGTAATAAAATCAACAAAAGAAATAAACATTTTGGAAAAAAACTATTAATTAATACATTTGTGACAAATGTCAAGTTTGTGTACGCCACACAAGGATTTGTTGCACTTGGTGGAACAACTCTTTGTCATTCTTTGCCTTGCGGCCTTGCAAATTGCACAATTTTTTCTTTTTTTGGCGATAGAAAGACTAATTTCATCTTCTCTTTGATCAGTCTCAAGTGTAGAAGTAGAACTACTGGTTCCTGGCATATTCAAAATCGCTGTTATTGAGTCCCGCAGCCCCGTTTGAGTGTCGGAATTTGTAATCTTTTTTGCATGTGTGGCTTGACTAATTTTTGATGCAGAGTTTTCAAGTACTCACGCCTCGATAAAGGTTTTTTATTAGCCTCCAAAGTGTTGGTTACATATAAAACATAACTATTTATAAATGCAATGTTTAGCATTCCGTAAAAATCTCATAAAGGCCAACGTCGAGTTTTTCGGCTGCAAGAAGCGAGAACTGAAGAACTAGGTAACGGGTCTTCAATTTATGAAGATGTACTTGCCTGGATGTCTTCAGTTGAAGGTGGTTGTTCTGTCACAGAAAAAAATCTCTTCCTTACCGTCTGTTTCATAAGCCAGATCAGCCTCAACGTAGTCTTCTTTCTCACTCTCAGAGCAGTTTTCTTCGTCACTATAATCGTCTAATAACAGCTGACCAATCGTATCTAAAATAAAAATGTATTCAAATAAAAATAATATAGGTTCTTATTTCAATGTAGGCAAATTATGTACAAAGTATACAAAACACCGAAATAATTATAACACCAAAAAAGAATGAAAAATAACTCAGCAAGAATAACGTTAATACTAACCTTCGTCGATTCGACGACTCATGGTGGCTGGAACGGCGCACACAGGGCCCCTACACAAAAAACATACTAGTGCGTCGCGTGAGCTGCGAGTCGACTGAGATTAGCCGGAATCTGGAATGCGTACGGCGACGCACTCAAAATTTATACAACTTTTTTTGAGTCCGCGTCGTCGTTTTGACGAAGGTTAGCTTTCTAGGGTTAAATATCTCACGATACGTTTAGCCGCCTTCCAGTGCTCAACACTATAATTACTATTAAATTGGCTTAAATAATTTACGGCAAACGCTATGTCTGGTCTAGTCGATACAGCCAGATAAAGTAACGCTCCTATCAAGCTTTGGTATGGGTACTGTTTCATTATGTCCTCATTCACACTTACCGGTTTTTCTAATTTCACATTAACATCTAGAGGCGTCACTGCAGGTTTCCACTCACTCATATGGAATCGTTCTAACACTTTCTCTATATAAACCCTTTGATTAAGAAACACTCTGTTTTCATCATCACGACTAAATTCAATACCCAAACAATTACTTATCTTTCCTAAATCTTTCATTTCAAACTCACTTGATAACTGTTTCTTTATATTTTTCATCCATACATCATCATTTCCTGCCAAAATAATGTCATCAACATAAATAGCAATCAACATCAGTCGCTCACCTTTCTGTGCTATGAATACACATGGATCTTGTGCTAACGCTTCAAAACCTATTTTCATCAGCATTCTCACTAATTCTTTATACCACTGTAACCCTGACTGACGCAAACCATACAAGGATTTCTTTAAAACACACACACTATCACTACATTCACTCAATGCTTTGTCCCAGCGTTTAGCTGTTTCAATTAGATTCTTATCTTTAATAACTTTTCTTTGGGAACCAATCTTTTGGTTTGCGAGTAATCTATTCAAAACATCGCTTAGGTGATCCGGCACTTCCATGTAAACCTCTTCATCAAGTGTACCATTCAGGTATGCAGTCACTACATCCATTTGATGGATATTTAATCCTAACTCGGCTGATACAGCAGCTATCAGTTTTATTGATGAAGATCTCACGACCGAAGACGATGTCTCATGGAAATCCTCCCCTGACCGTTGCGAACAACCTTTTGCGACGAGACGTACTTTCTTCCCAGTAGTTTTAGTGCTAAATACAAATCGATTTCCGATCACTTTTCGTTGTTTTGGCCTTGTAACTATTTCCCATGTCTTATTCTTTATTTGTGCTAAGTACTCGTCCTCCATGGCTCCTTTCCATGCATCAACATCATTACTCTTTTCTATTTCATGCCATGTAATCGGTTCTACAATAGTTATCCCAGCTATCATCTGCGCATTAGTCTCTTCAATATCTGATTCATTTTCACTTTCAGTATTATCTCTTACTAAATTGTGCTCCTTTCGCGGTCTTCCCACTGAACCGGAACGTATTATACGTGGTCTTCCTCGTCCTCTTTTTTATGGTTCTATTAATCTTTCCCATGAGACTGTTGATTTTCTTTTTCTTTGTAATAGACCAGTTTCTCTACTTTCACCTGCTTCTATTACAGGCATTCTACTGCTTTCTCTCATTTCATCATTTGTGGTTGGATCATTCAATTCTATATTTACTTGTTCATAGTCAGTATCTTCTTCTTCATCAAGTATTTCTTTGTACTCATCCTTGAATGCCGTTTCATTTATGAATTTTACATCTCGAGTTACAACGATTTTTCTCGTCTTAGGGTCATGTATTCTATAAGCTTTAGATTGAGTATCATAGCCCACAAAAACTCCTAATTGTGACCTTGAATCAAACTTGCCTTTTTGAGGTCCTTTATCTTTATAATATGCTTTAGATCCAAACACGTGCATGTAGATTACTGTAGGCTTCTTCCCATTCCATAGTGTATATGGTATATTGCCACTTAAAGCTGTAGTTGGGCACCTATTTCTCACATAATTAGCAGTATTCACTGTTTCCGCCCAAAAAGAAGGAGGGCTTCCTGCTTGTCGCATCATACAGCGCGCCATCTCGACCAGAGTACGGTTTTTCCTCTCTGCAATCCCATTTTGTTGAGGCGTATAAGGCGCTGTTAATCTCCTTCTAATTCCTTCTTTTTTCAAATACTCGTCGAATGTATTGTTGACGTATTCTCGCCCATTATCTGACTGAAGATATTTTATTTTCTTCCCTGTCAAATTCTCTGCAAAAGCCTTGTACGATTTGAACGCGCTTAACACGTCGCTTTTGTTAGCTATAAAGTAGACTTCGCACCATCTAGACTTGTCATCGATAAAAGTAACAAAGTACTTCTTACCGCCATAAAACTCATGTCTCATCGGACCACACACGTCCGAATGCACTATTTCTAGTAACTCGCTCGTGCGATCTTCACATCTTTTAGAAAAAGGCGTGCATGTCTGCTTCTCTCTTATACAAATCTCACACTGAGACAATTTTTCACTGTCTTTGATGTTTAGCCCATGTACTATGCCACTCTTTGCCATGGCTTTCAAATCACGCTCATTAAGATGCCCGAGACGCTGGTGCCACATATCTATAAGTGTCTCTGGGGTCGCAGCTATATTGACAGCATTTTCGCTCATCCGAACATTATACAAATTACCAACACGGTCAGCACGCATGTGAATTTTGTCATTTTTATCAATCACGATTACGTCATTTTTTCTGAATCGAACTTCAAACCCATAATCCGTCATTTTTGACACTGATAATAGATTAGTACGTAGATCCGATACATAGAACACTTTTTCTATATCTATTTGGCGTTCTTCACTGCCCGTGTCCACTGAGATGCTGACTTTACCCGTAATTTGTGTTTTTTCACTATTAGTTGCTAAATTAAGCTCAGAGTTTATCTGTGTGAAATTCTTAATCACTTGCTTTTGGTTGCACATATGACTAGTGCACCCGCTGTCAATACACCAAATAGGATTAATTTGCTCACCCAACATCACCTCTTCGGTGGTGCTTAATAACGTTGTTGTCTTCCGCTCATTATAGCTATTGCGTTCTAACTGTTGTGCACTCTGTTTATACTTATTGCCACTGATATTTTTGACCTTGTAAGAGTGTACTCTTTTGCTAAATGCCCACGACGACCACACCGGTAACACTCAATGTAATTCTTATTATCGCGGTGGTCATGATTCTTCTTCTGAAAGGCATTTTTATTGAAACGTTTGACAAACATAGCCCCTTGGTCAACAATTTTAGATTGACGACCCTCAAAATCTTCGATAATTTTGATCTTCAGCGTTTCCGTTGATGGCAAATCATCACGAGATTCGATTGCCGTTCTGAACATGTCGAAACAATCCGGCAAACTATACAGCAATAATATGGCTAAAAGTTCATCAATAACGATCAATCCGATTTCTTTAAGTTTTTGAACAACCTCAAAGAAATCCGCTATGTGTTTACGTAGGTCACTTTCTTCCTGCATACGAGTCAAAACCATTTTTTTCAACAAAGAGGCCTTCCTTGCGGATCCACTCGACTGATACATAGACTTTAGCTTTAGAAGTTTCTAAGCCATCCAATGCAGCTAACTCACTCGGACTGACCGCCAATAATATATCCGATTCGGCCTTTCCGTCCATTTTAATCCATTCTGCATACTTAGGGTCTTGATGACGGTTTAGGTAATGATCCCGATACGTACTCCCACAAATCATTTTTCTTTAGAATAGCGCGCATATGTATCTTCCAGGTGTCATAGTTATTTGCAGTTAATTGATCAATTTTAATAGATGCAGCCATTTCGAAGTTTTTTCAACTCCAAAACAATGAACGTATTCGCGTTCCAACGATGTAAACAATACGGAACGTAACTTCCAAGTCCGCGTCACCTTAACGTGCTCACTTACGTTACGGCGCGTTTATAACTTTGTTTACGCAAAACTGTTCTCGCTTATAACACTGCAAATCCCACTAATTGTTCACGAAATTGTTTATATTTCACTCACTGGGCCCATAACCTGAAGGGTTATGAATAACAACAGTCCTTTAAAGCGACGAATTTATTTATATTAATCAAATATATCGGGAGACAATGTTATTGCTCAGAGCTCGAGCCGCGACACACTATACACGTATAGAAGTATACACACAATTTGATATAGATGGAGCTCACGTCGCTTCGTATTATCTTAACACTAATTTATTTATTTCACTCATTTTTTAAATGGAGATGCCGCGCGGAATACGTGCTACATCAGTATAGTATTATTACTATTTTTATATTGCGATATAAATTTAAATTGAGATAGACCCTTGTGTGTGAAAATGGGACTAATTTGCCCGACCACGGCAAGTGTGTTAACGAAAGCGATGATTATTTATTAATTAAGAGCAATTAAATTTAAGAGCATTTAAAATCCAAGGAACTGTGCCCTTATTTCCCAATAAGAACGTGTTCTTGAATATAGGTACTATATATGTGCTGTATCAAATGTGTCCAAAAATTAAAAAATGATTTAAACGGTCAATTCTGGCATCCCCTGGCAGCAGTTACACAAAGTAATTTGTGCCTACTGCACAGAAAAAGTGGATTGCTCTAAAAATGGATAATATACGTTAATCAATTAATTAATGAGACTTACTGATGAGGTCGATATATTGACCGAAAGGTACCAGGCTGGTGTGGTGTAATTGGTAACACACCTGCCCGGAGAGCTAGGTGATCTGGGTTTGAATCCCGGTAGCAGCCAAAATATTTTTTTGTTGATATCTTTCTAATTGATTAATAAATTTGGTTTTAAACTTGATAAACATCTTCATGAATAGCAGCATTTGAAAGAGAGCCAGTATATTTTCCTTCAACATCGGTCAGACTTGCACATATCATTAATTCCCTCCTTTATGCGCATGTGTTGATTTCATCGCAAATTTATTATAATACGAGTCCATAGACAATAGTGAACAAAATAAAAAATAATTCCGAGCCAATCGCTCCCAGAAAATACCTTTCTTTAATCTTCTCAGATCGATGTTGAGTCTGATTTCTTTGGTATATATCTTAATTACTTTTACCTACATACTCATAAGCATAAAGGTGGGAGAAAGGTGGAGATGCCGATTTGCCTGTGGTAGTATTTTGAAAAAGAAAGGGAAAATATAGAGACAGGCGGTCGGTTTTATGAACTTTTATTACTAACGTTATTTTATTAATAAGAAATTTAGAATAGTGTGTAGGTATATAGATACTATTCGAAATATATATCTGTTTTAAAAACCTCAGAAGTAAGTAGGGTAGAGTCTATTCACTTTAGGTAAGACTTTTGCGTTAGTGTGAGTAACAGTCCGTTTACAAAAACTTGTAACATTCTTTTTTTGAGTAAATGATAGATGCAAAAAAATATATAAATAGTATTTTATTATTTTAACCTAAAATTAGCATATATGTATTATAAAAAAATATATATTTCATTTTTTTAATCCCCAAAAAATAATTATTTAGAAATCTATTCGTAACCGTAACTAGAATCCAATAACTGATCTAATTTCGTTTTTAAAATTAGTATGATTTCAAAATTGTTAAATAAAATAAAGACATTGACTTTATGTTTTTTTAATAAAATACTCTGAATTAGATTTTTTTTAATTTCATGATTGTTTTAAATATTTCAGTTTAAGTATAATTAAAACTTGTAAGGCATATGTCATTAGTATTAATCAAAATATGTATATCATTCTCTATGCAACAATGTCCATCACTAACGCTGCCACATGGCTCAAATAATAATGAGGTGTAGGAAGCAAAAAAGCAACTTCTCTATTTTGTTTCTATCACTAATGTTATCAAGGCGCTACGCTACTCTGGATAGCGCTGTTCTCACAGCCTGAATTGGCGGCCGAAATATATAATAAAATTACGTTATTTTTAACTGATTATGGCTTTTAAAATAAATATATGAGCGGGTATAATTGTGGTTAAATAATTTCGAATTCTTATAGTTAATTTTAATCAGATAAACTATAATCGTTTGTATCGGACTCCGAATCCTCGTCTAAACTCATATTAAATTGATCAAAGTCTGTGATTTCATCCATTTGAATATCCTTCGTCGCGTGCTCAGTTTCAATTCCTTTTGTATGTCAGCAAACATTTTTCCATTCGCTGATGGTTATTTTATCAACTTTTTCCATTTTATCTTTATATAACTTATCTTTATATAATTCTTCGAGATATTTATATACATTTAAAACTATTTCCTTTGTTTGACCTGAAAGCGATTTCTCCTTTCCAAATTTAAAAATATTCGTGATTTTGTAGTCACAGTATCTTTAAGCGAAAAATATTAAACAAAGAAACGACCGCTCCGCTCGCTGGTCAGAGTGTTACTGGAGCGGCCAATGAAGTTAGTTTAAAAAACAATTTCACAATTTACGTGTTACAGAGAGTATTACTCACACTAATGCAAAAGGCTTACCTAAAGTGAATGGACTCTACCCGGTGTACATCGCGGCTCGTGCTCCGGTGCCCGGATATGCGGACGCGTGACGTCACAGGCGAGTTGGAGGTCAATAATTCCGCGCTAAAATGCACTAACTTTAATATTTCTTTTCTCTGTTATTTATTGACAGATTTCAAAAAAATTTCACTGGCTTATTATTTTTGATCTATATTTTAATTCCATTAAGTGAAATTAGTATTATCAATATTATGAAATTTCTTTATTATGTACATGCTGATTTTCTTAGTAAATGATTGTTAAAAAACATTATTTTATTTAAACTCCAATGAAACGTAAACCACCCTAAAACCTCCGTTAAATGAATGGGTTAACTTACTAGAGTTACCGGGATCTTTAATCGTCGCCTCTTTTTATTTCACAAAGGGTTTTGGGGGCCTGGTACCGGTAGCCGTGAGAATAATATATAAATGTTTTTTTACTCAATTTTCACAATAATCTGTATTACCGCAGCAGACTGAATAAACATATTATTGTATTCGCACGTCAATATATACAAATTTGTTCATTTCCAAATTCATATTTTACAGCTATTCGTAAAGAACGTTTGATCGCCATACACTGCGGGAATGGCTGCAGTAAATCATGAAGTGACGGGGAACCGTGAAATTAGTTTATTTGTCAAACGGGAATAAATCCCTCTAAAGAGGGGATAAACGGAGATCCGCTTTTCTTCTACTTAGTTCAGACTGGATAAATTCCGGATTCCATCGCATGCACTATTTATGTAATATTTGAGTTTTTTTTTTCAAATTTGTTTCTCGAACAGTTTCAAAACTTAGTGCACAGCCTACGTTCGCAGCTCCGTTCTGCGCACTGATAAATAATTATTATTTAACACGGTGTCGCGAGTATGTACCTATATAAATACGTAGTACCTACCTACATCGAAAATGAAACAATCTATCTACCATCTATCTTCACAGCTGCTCTCGAAACCCTTTTAGCACCGCAACTATTATCGAAACCGGAAAACAAAATGATTTTAATTCAATTTATTCGCTATATCATGTTCATTTTCAATTTAGTATTCATGTCATTCATGTCCAAACAAATGTTGGGTGTATTGGCATATTGGCACAAATACAACAGTTTATAAAAACATTTTGCTTTTAAATACACCGAAACGAAATGAAGAATGATATTTCCGGCTGTAGTATTAAATTCTTTAAGAATTTATTACGCCGCGTACCGTGTTTTGAAACTTATCACACGTTAGATTCTAAACCTGTCGGTGTCACAATTTTTGTTGTCCTCATTTATAATTATTCCATAGAGAAAATGAACAAAGACAATAATGTAGTATTTACAATTTACAAACAGAGAACTTAACTAGCGGCCATTCTTCTGAAGCTTTCGAGGTACCTACGTATGTACTCATACTCCGATCTCCAGTCTCCACTTCTCCGGTAGAATTAATTACTTGGAAACTGAATGGCGTGTCATAACAGTAGTTCGCGGTGCTCTTTGACAATTAAAAACATTAAAGCAATATAAGTGCTTTGTATTTGCATTGCGCATGCAAAATTTGAATCGAATCGGACAAACGGTGTGGATTTGTACAGAGAACAGACAGACAGACAGTTTTATAGGTTATTAATAAAATATTATTTCAGTAGATTCATAACAAGTTTTATTTTAGAACTAACTCATCACTAACAATATCTATATTATTGTTTCCAATGCGCAATAAATATTACGTAAGATTATTTTCCTTAATATCATATTTTCATGTACATGTACATACATTACATGACATACAATCAAAGTAGGTACATATTTTATTTGTCCTATACTGAGGCGACTCATTTTTCGTTCAAAATATAACTAAAAATTTGCGTGCATCTTCGGTTCATTGTTACTCACCTCTTCAGGTGAGTTTGTCAATCTGAAATTTTGCATGTATGTGGTTAAACAAACAATTTACTTTTTTAGATTCACGGGCGTAATGAGGTACGTGGGAAATCTGTTAGAATATCGGCCAAAAGAGAGTGCGGGTAGAGGGGGAGACTTTCTAGGTTGGGTTGTTAGGTTTGGTTTAGTTAGTTTAGATTAGCATTTTTTATTAGATTAAATTAGCTTATTTAGTTTGATTAGCTTAGGTTATTAGGTTTGATTTATTTAGTTTAGATTACGATTATTTTGGTTAGATATAATTAGGTAGTTTAGGTTTATTGATGTAATGCGATGATTCGGAGTTTTTGGATTTGTAAAACGTTATTCAAGCAAAATCAAAAAATTTATTCATTCATAACGATAATAATTTCTGTTCTCTATAGTTTGCATGAATTTTTGATTTTATCATGAATGAAACTTTCTTTACATTTTGCGCTATGTCTTTAGTATACCTTTTTTTAGATCCTTAAAGTGACTCATATGCAAAATGTATGGTGCAATTTTCGAAATTAAAGTGTAATATTTAATTTAATACTTATTTGCGCGTCAATTTTCTTTTATATGAAATCGGAAAACTCAACTACATCCAAGATACTAGACCATCCTCTTAGATTATGCTTTTATTTATTAAATGATAATGAAAAATTAAATGTCCCCACTTTGCTGGTACATAACCATTTTAGTATTTTTATTCCAGGGCTGCACTAGGAAGGGTTTGCATGAAACTCGTAGTGGTGATGGGCGTGACTTGGGTGGCTGACGTCATCTCCTGGGCTGTGGGCGGCCCCAACTATGTGTGGTACATCACGGACCTGATCAACGCTCTCCAAGGAGTACTCATCTTCATTGTCGTCGGGTGCCAGCCTCAGGTAAACATTACTAATATTAGTCAATCAAAATAAGTTATATGGAAGGTATTATATTACTTATAAGGAAGGCTATATGGTGACCTTGCATATTTAAGAAGGTTGAGAACAATTGACAAAACTATTTGTGTGATAAATTGGGTTTTCAAATTGACTAAACTATTTATTTCCTGTTTCCACACCTGCACATCTTCACACATCTCTAGGATTCATAATATTCTTAAATTTATATTTCAGTGCGTTGAAAATCATAATGCTGGCTTCTTACACCGGTTGTCCCGGGTTCGTAATCTGCGTGATCTGTGATGATTGATACAAGTGCACAAGTAGTTTATCACACGAAAATTTATAAAAACAGTTTTGCATTATTTTCTTTCCACAAGCAATATTTTGCTCATACACTTTTTGTTCTTTATATAATAAATTTTTAAAACGTCACATATACAGGGTTATTTCGAAAACGTTAATAACCTCGCAGGACTATATTCCTGCCTTGATTATGAGTTGAAAATGTTCAAGCTATCATGACCTAATATCAATAGTTATGGAGATATGCGATATCAAAGTTTGTTATTAAAGAGTTAAGGTTGTTATTACGGTCGTTAGACATATTTAACTGTAACTGGTTGCGGATATTTTATACGAACCGTATGTTTTCCGAGAAACGATTCTCGACGTTTCGTTTAATTCTTATTCAACATCATCAGGAGGACGACCTTTACCCGCGGAGGTGGAGGGCGGACTGATTACTACTTTCGAGGGCGTAAATTATATGCACTTTGTTGTGGAGTGTTCACTTCTTCTGCAATAGAGGTCGCCATTGTGAAATATGTACTAGTTACGTCGGCGGATTTTACTGCGACCTCTCTCAAGGGTTGAATCAATGTCGTAAGAACAGGGCGCCAAATACTTGATAGTTTGTAACTATCATCTCTATTTAAATCGAGATGTTTGAATGTTTCAATGGACTCCCTCACTAATCTGGGTATAAGGTGCGGTTCTGTTGATAAGATTTTTGCCTTGTCAAATCTGATGAAGTGACAGAGATTCCCTTTGGATGCATGTTCGCAGATTGCCGATATGTTGGAGTCGTTGTTTTTAATTGCTCCAATATGTTCCTTCAATTGTGTAGCGACATTGCGTTTGGTTTGTCCTATGTAGAACGCCCCACAATCGCATGGCACTCTGTATACACCTGGAGACTCGAACGGTGTGTTATCTTTCACACTACCTAACACACGTGAGATCGAACTATGGGGGCTGAAAACTGTTTTTATATTTAATTTCAACAACACCCGGCTGATTTTGCCAGTAAGACCTCTGATGTAGGGTAAGTATGCTTTATTTCTCGGGACATCGCATGTGCTAGATCGTTTTCTTGATGTCCGTACGTTCGGAGAGTATCCATTATGAGTGCATCCTGCACTGTTTTTCTTTCCGAGGCAATGTTTTCTTTGTCACAAATTCTTTTAGCCCGTGTTATTAGTGATGTGGGAACCGACCTCAGTTGCGCTGGATGGTGATGCGAGGTTTTGTGAACAGAACGGCACCTTATATCTAGGTGTCCTATATTAGGGAGGGAGTCAATTGAAATATACAAACATCCCAATTTCAATAGAGATGACAGTTACAAACTACCAAGTATTTGGCGCCCTGTTCTTACGACATTAATTCAACCCTTGTGAGACGTTGCAGTAAAATCCGCCGACGTAACTAATACGTATTGCACACTGGCGACCTCTATTGTAGAAAAAGTGAACACTCCACAACAAAGTGCATATAATTAAATAAATAAAAATAACTTTGTTATACACCACTTATATTTATTAAAAATCCAACCAGGTTTCGCTACTACCGTAGCTTCTTCAGGGATCTTAACTGTGTAACTTAACTTAACACAGTTAAGATCCCTGAAGAAGCTACGGTAGTAGCGAAACCTGGTTGGATTTTTAATAAATGTAAGTGGTGTATAACAAAGTTATTTTTATTTATTTAATTATAATGTCTCACCACCAAGTGTTTGCTTTCTTCGAAAATTAGAAAAAAAAATGCATATAATTTACGCCCTCGAAAGTAGTAATCAGTCCGCCCTCTACCTCCGTGGGTAAAGGTCGTCCTCTTGATGACGTTGAATAAGAATTCAACGAAACGTCGAGAATCGTTTCTCGGAAAAACATACGGTTCGTATGTTAATATCCGCAACCAGTTACAGTTAAAAATCAAAGTTTGTATTTTTTTTCAATATTTCTTTCTTATTTTTTGTAAAACGTTGGACTATCATTACAGTAACTTATATCGATTACGAACAACTCATTCGTTTCAATACAGGTTAAATAAAATTATACTTCTTAAGGTATAAATATTTATTTTAAGTAAGCATAAAAATGATTCTTGAGTGAACCTATTGAAGTATTTTATTTAATAAAGATGTATCTACATGTACATAAACAGTTTGGATGAATTTGACTCTTTCTTTTAATTATATATAAATCAGTTGTAATTTGTACATTCTTTTTACTCTTGTAGTGTCAAAAAAAATATAATGAAAAAAATATTTATCTATTTTAGAGAGAACTTTCTGGAATTACTAGAACTCAAGGAACTTTGCAGCAATATAATCCTGGTTTAATTTTGTTATATTTTCTTTAATTTAAAGATGGATATAATATATTAATATACCGTATACTTACGAAAACAATAAACATGATATAAGACAAAAGATGGAAAAGCATAGACAAAAACAAAGAAAAAACAAAGTGTGTATCTCGGAACAATGTTGCCCCGCTGCTCATTCATATATCGCGTTGCATGGTTTATTACAAATTCATAGTAATTTAATATTATTTCACAGGTATGGGCCGCAGTGAAGAAGATGTGGTGTCTGAAAAAGTTGCGAAGCAATGTTACTAACACAACTGGAGCCCCCATGCACTCCTCATCACAAGGGCTGCCATCTATGGGGGAATCTGTGACCAATAACACTGTAGCCAACACCAATAACTCTAATGTCAAAATACCAATGGAAACCGTTTGTTAAAATTCCTACAAAGATAGGTAACTTTAAAGACTTAATCTTAGCCAACCAAAGTATCATCCGATCATCGTTCATTGAAATATATTACCAGGTACATACATACATCATCGTTCATCTGTATCATTATTGGTAACATGACATTTTGTAGATTTAAGTTTATACTCTTAAAAATCAACGCACTTGAATTTCATACCAATACTGTAGTAATACATACATACGTTTAAGAGCTTCTTGAAATATATTTGAGGTTTTTATATTACAGCAAACATTGTGTCAAATTTAATGTAAATAGTTATAATGTTTAATCTACCGACAAAGAACCAAGATATGTTCAAACACGTGAGAATAAGCAAATGAAACTGGGTGATTTGTGCTTAAAATCGTAAATTCTTTATGTCTTGATTGATATAAGTGCACAAGTTTATCTCATGAAAATTTATAAAAACAGTTTTGCATTATTTTCTTTCCTCAAGCAATATTTTGTTCATACATTGTTCTTCATATAATAAAATTTTAAAACGTCACATGTATAAAGAAAATATAATTCAGTCTTACAGAATATTATGTGTAGGTAGGTTTATAGTAAAAAGCAACTATGTTAAATATTCTAGAGATATCAAAGTTTATTATTATAATATGTAGATTATATTACGTATATTACTGTTGGCTATTAAAATACTCTTATACATATAATATTAACACTCAAAAGAAGCTAAACTATGTTTTGGTAATTAAGATGATATACTTGTTAAGGCATAAATATTTATTTTAAGTAAGCATAAAAATAATTCTTGAGTGAACCTATTGAAGTATTTTATTTAATAAAAATGTATGGACATGTACATAAACAGTTTGGATGAATTTGACCTTTTCTTTTAATTGTATATATAAATTAGTTGTAATTTGTACATTCGAGAATGTAATGTCCAAAAAACGATGATAATGAAGATTTTGTTTATCAATAATGACTTCTTGTGTGAAGTAGAAGTTGTAGTCATCACTAGGAATAATTTAAATGCGTAAGTAAACAACGATACTTTAGTTATTTTTTTTTACTTTCTTTTGAATTTGTGTTTTTCCTTCTATGGAAAGAAAACAACATTCAACGACTTAAAAGGCAACTTTAAATTTATTACTCTATTTTTAAGTTGCTTATTTTAAATATTTTTATATTAAAATTGAAAGCTTTATTTAGTACATTGTCTAATGTGATTTGCTTTATTTATGTTTATAGCTTATTTATTTTTCAGTATTAAATGTTTGTAAAGGAAATATCTCTTGCAGCTTTTTACTGTAGGCATTTCTAATTTCCTTTTCCTATCCAAAATTCTGTTTACAAAACTCCATGAAAAACTGAATTTCTTAGGACATTCCCTCTTTTACTTATAAAATTATCTTAAAATAACAAATTGTGTTATGGATAGTGACAATGTGCAAAGTTTGTATAAAGCCTTGCCAAATTGTATTTTAATTAAATAAATATGTTATTTTCAACATCTATATTGCTTTATTTTTAAAATACCATGTTTATATATACTGAGTTATTTTCCTGTGTATCGGCTTTGATAAACAAAATTCCAGGTCAGATATAAAAATGTGGAATGTAAAATAAAGAAAAACTAAATAAGAAGAATGATAAATAAGAAGATGGTCGAAAGATTTACTCACACAACACAATTAATGATGATGAAGTCCTGAAACCGTCCCGGTCATCGTGTTACCTAATCTAATAGTGAGTAATAATCTCTCATCTCAGAGATTTATCAACATGTGATTTGATATGATATGCAGTAGGCATAAACCTAGATCATGCTGTTACCGACTATATAAATTATAAATATATACCTACAAATATATATTTTTTATATACACAACACTAGTGATGGAGAACCTTTTAGAGAAGTGGGTCAAATTTTGTTCATTATTTTTTTTAGTACTAGCTCGTGGGTCACAAAGTCAGTGGCGTCTTGGAAAGGGGGAGGGGAGGATTGTTAAAAACTACTTTATTTTGGTTCTTACTTTTAAAATCCTCTAAAAAGTTTATGTTTCCGTTTTGTTTTACAATTTTTACTTTAAAATAAAAATTAAATTAAATTTATAAAAATCAACGTGTGGTCCCGCAATGGTTTTTATAAACTTATTTTTTTATGTCATAAAGCCTTTGACCCGCAGGTCACAGATTCGCCATCACTGCACCACACCAAAAATGCCTAATATATTTCCAAGACAGTTTATATATAACTAAATCTGGAATTCAACTAATTTCAATAGGGTTGATAGGCCTGTTTTGGCCAATTTGACATTCAAAGGTACATAAATAAGACAATGAAAACATATTTGTTATTTTATTTATGCCAATCAACATGTGCCGTCACACTCGTCAAAAATTATTAAAGTCTTAACATAAATAATAAGAATATTTTTATATGAACACAGTTACTGGATTTGGTCCCCAGAGGGATGATTAACTAATTGAGGATAAATTATAGAAGTCTCACAGAGACGAAGCTATTTATATATGAGAAAATTGGATGTAAGTCTCTTATACGATGGAGTTAAAAATTTAAAATATCGATTATCAGGCGTATTCTAGTAGATATGTAATAATTCGAAAGAATTTCGTATACGTATACATTAATACGGAATATTGCTAAAAAAACTCCACTTTGAAAAATAAAATATAGAGGTATCATTATTAGTTGCGAATTAAAAGATAAAAAATAAAATAAAATAAAATAATAGAGAAATAAAATAAAAATAACAGATGACTAGCAGAGACCAGTACAATGTTTGAAATGTTCTTGATTCAAAACATATAAATTGAACTTTTAAAAATTTGATAATGTGTGGATGTTCTTACAATAGAATTGGTGAACGTTGCACTATGCAGAGTGATCACTTAAGCCATCGTATAAGAGACTTCCATCCACTTTTCTCATATATAAATAGCTTTGTCTTTATGAGACTTCTATAATTTATCTTTAATTAAATAATTACAGCCCGTGGATAAGTAATGTGAAAATAAATTTTTAATCACTTATGTTCGTGCTTGTGAATCAATTTAGCCTATTGAATGAAAATCCTAGAATTGCTTTAAGGTTATTTTATATCTTTTTTGAAAAACATGATAAGGTAATTTCTATGACATTCAGATTATAAAAACCATGGCACCAACTAGGGTGATTGTGCTAGTTGTAACGGACAGGGATTGAGCCATGCAAAAATGAATACATAAAAAATAATAAAATAATTATGACAACCATGAGCGGCGCGTGGCCAAACAAATCAGCCGCTGCATATAGAAAATAAAAGTACCACCCCTGGGAACCGGGTTGCCGAGAGGAGCGCGCGCAAGACCGCGCCAGCGGCCGTCGCCCCGACTGGAGGGGGGCCGCCATCGCACGCTGCTTCCAACGAGCTGATGGACGACATCGTGCAGACACTGTCCCCAAGAAGGGGCCTTTGTTGAATGAATATGAACATATACAAATATGCGTGAAATTTGTATATGTTATGAAAATGCTTAATAATATGCTAAACGCCTTGTGTGAAGCAGCGCTGCGACGCCCTTGTATGCAATGTTGTCATGTGCATTATGTTGTATTTTATTATGAGAAAATGTATAGGAATTTTGTGAAATAAAATTGAAATAAAGAATTTTTATTTGCACCCGCGGGTGCGTGGAACGAGTTAGAAGTTTTGAACCGAAGGGATTCTTCCGCGAAGTAACGCCCAAATAAAGTATGTGCGTGGCACGCGGTATCCGCAATGTTTGAGAAGGTCATGAGGATATCCGCGATATTTTCCAACATGGGAGCCGAGACCCGCTGCAGAGGGGTAATTAATTTGAATATGAGCGAATTGGTAAACTCACCTGGCTGGCTATAAACTTCTAACGCTCGATACTCACATTCCGACCTCCGTATGAAATGCGTACAGGGTTACCTTCTACGGAGAGCTCGAAGGTCTGAACCGGACGCCATCGTGGAGATGGTCCATCATGAACTTAATGAGTACTGGAAGACCGCGAGGAAATATTTTGTGTAATTTCCTCCTAGAAGCGGTGAATGCCTGCCGGGGCTTGCTCCGTAGGAGGCCATACGTCACGGTAGCCGGCGCCGCGCGCTCGCCGCGGCAGATATTGAGAATATCGATATTTTTGATCGACAACTGTGGCCGCTACCGGGAACGCAGCACTACCTATATAGTGCTATTGCATTCCTTACATGAATGCCTATCTGGAGAATATATTTTTATGTATGTAAAATGATATAGACGCGCCTGAGGGTTTAATAAAGAAATAAGTTTTGCGGCGCTTTTGAAATGCCTATAACTCAGTAAATATTAATCTGACATAACTAAAATTACTGCCAAAACATGCGTTGCATGCGTTCTTTACTACTGTCACAGAAAAACTTGTAAAAATACTGTTAACGATTTTTTATGAATTTATGAAAATTTGAGCCCTTACTGGCAAATTTATTTTTCAATTTATTTGGTTTTCGTAGGACCCAGCATGTCCAACGATTGTATTATTACCATCTGCTAGGTCTGGTACTGTTAAATAACACAATTTAGATCCCAGGAGGGCTGCAATGCATTTTTTATGAATTAATTTGTGTCTGGTATATGAGATCTGCCGCTCCGTGAATCGCGCCGCTGCGACTGGCGTAGTTCGCTAAGCGGCCGCTTGGTTCGCGGCGTCGCCTTCCTAAAATCCGGCGTTTCTATTAGATTATGCAACTGCTGTGACGCAATCTTACGCAATTTTTGTAAAAGATATTAATAAAGACGCATTGCTAAGGCGGGTACCTGTTATGCGATTCGCGTGGTACCATATACGCCGTTGGACAATCTTCTCGCTGCCTTTCATTTCTACACCCCAACCCCGCTTGCTTTTTGGACTTCTGCTTTCTTCTGGATTTTTTGGACTTCTGCTTTCTGACTTGGACTTCGCTTCGGATTTTTTCTTCGGACTTTCATACGATAAGCACTACTTCGGCGTTTGACTTCTGGCATATCCACGGACTACGAGCTGCGCAGTAACTTCTGGTGGCGATCTCTACTTCACCAGCGAAGATGACTGAGCTGCAAATTTAAAAAAGTGTTCTTGTCCGGAACACTAGTAGTCGACCATTTTACAGAAAAGTCATCTTTGGAATATCATTGTAAGTTCATTTTTGAAAGGTGGTTAAGAAAAACACGTATGTATTAAAGAACAATGGGTTTAATTTTATTATATTTATTGTTTTTTAAAATTAGCCTTACCATAATAATTAAAATACTATTTTAATGAAAAATAGCTGTTTTGCCAGTAGTCGCCGTCTACGCGTCAGTTGTCGGCCACCTATGCATCAGTAGTCGGCCATCGGGTTTTAGCACAGGGCCGCCTGACGTCCTTTTGATTTTGCGCTATACAGGCATTTTTTTTTCAATATATACTTAAATCCTTTTAAGCTTTTCGACAAATCGGCTCAATTTGTTCCTAGGTACGTTTAAAATACACTAATAATCACAAACTAGAAACAAGAAAGAGAATTATTTTTTCGATTGGGCATTTTGGTTATATATGTTAAAGCCGCTTTCTAATACATCTTCATCATTGTTTTCTATTAGATGGGTTTTCAATTCCTTAAACCAACTTCTTATATAATTTGCGTATTCTTAGTACCTACGCGCTAATAATACTTCCCGCAATTCTGGCCGGCGTATGATAATAAATAGGTTTGATGGGACGGTTGTGGCCAGTACCCCGGTTTTGACCACTTGGACATTCAAAGGTGTATAAATAAGGCGATGAAAATATATTTGTTAATTTATTTAGGCCGATCAATTCTTTAAACTGTGTTCTGTTTTGATACAATCATCGAATGAGTTGAATTCTTCTAATACACTTTCTCAAAAAGTAGGTATCCTCAATGAGACTCAGTTGTCCTTTGATGCATCAACCATTGATTTAAATTCAACTACAACAGTGGATCCAATAAGTAATGTTCTGCACAAAGTACCAATTCAAGAAGACCCATTCCAAAAATAAATTCATTTGCAGCTTCAACAAACGATGTTCAGAATGAAATGTCTACTCAAGCAAAATCATCTGACAATTTATGCCTCGTAACTATATTTCTGTTGGCTCTACTTCACAAGTTATTATTATTACAACCGCCAAGGCCATATATTTAGTTAATAAAAGTGTAGTCTGGCCAAAGAAAAAAGTAGTAATACTATGCGTAAAAGAGAGTATATTTCTTCTGGCAAGTTCTATAATGGCAGTTAAAGAAGCAGAAATGGAAAACAAGGAAGAGAAAAACAATTAAGAAAAGATAGAATGAAGAAAAAAGCTGGCAGTTTGAACAAAAGAAAAAAAAACTCTTCTGGTTCGTGTCTTCAGCCAAAAAAGTCGTAAAGACATGGCGTAATATCCCAGAAGATACAAACCAAAATATTCTGAGCAGCCGTGAAAACCTAAGAATATTCTTAAAAAATAACTCAACAAATGAGGAACAGTTGTGGATTTATCAAATCAAGATCTTCGGAAAATAAAGAATTAGAAGAAGTTCAAAGAGACTACGCATCAGTAAAATTCAAAAGTAGTAAAAATATTGTATTCTGTTGGTCGGAAGACAATGATAATGGTTGTGAAATAACTTATCTCAGGAAAGGAAAGAAGAGTACCTAATACATTTGTTATACTACAAATACCTAATCTGGCATCTGTTGCAGAAAATAGTATTAAAATGATAATGTCATTACCCGCTTCCACAAAGGGACTAAATTTCTTTCTAAAAATGTTCTCAGGTTTTCACGGCCATTCAGAATCTTCTGCGTGTAGTTTTTTGAGATATTCTGACATGTATATCTGACCTCTCTGGTCAACGTTTCGGATCTCATTGCAGGGTCCATCGTCAGCCCTGATGATGGACCCAGCAATGAGATCCGTAATGTCGGCCACAGAGGTCAGATACACATGGCAGAAAATTCTTTCTTATCTTTTTTATTTTATTTCATTTTATTTTATTTGGCAAACATACAGTACAATTTTAATTTTTTTTTTATATAATATCAAAAAAATATTCGTGAGTATGACCAGTAAAGTTTCCTCGAAGCTGGTAAAAAAAAACTAAATAAAAAACAATGATAAAGAATATGTGATAAATAATAAATATTTGAAAGATTTAAATTATTATAATGCATAAAATGGGAGGGGTGGGGAGAGGGAGGGAATGGGGTTCAATTAAAGAAGTATCAAATCAAAAGTCATAAATGAGATTACGGAGTTTCTTTTTAAATAAAAGCAAATTGCCAGTGAAAATGTCTACATTATTTGTAGAATTTAACATATTGTATTTTGAGGTGCAACGAGTTACAAAGCAGTTTTTTAAGTAGTTAGTCCTACCAAAGTTTGCGTAAAATAAATTATTTGAACGCGTTGAGTATGTAGGACAACTTAAACCTATTTGCTCTAATAAATAGGGCGAGTCAACCAAGTTATTTAAGATTTTATAAAGATAATACAGATCTTGTATGCATCTTCGATATGATAGAGGAGGGATTTTAAGGTAACACTCGCTTTCTGTGTATGAGTTGAATTCTAAACGGGAACGGAAATTTAAAATATTGAAAAATTTGTGTTGGATATTTTCAAGTCGCTCACTGTATGTAGAATAATGAGTGTTCCAGACTACTGATCCAAACTCCAGTTGACTTCCAATTAGTTCAAATTGATCTGTCTGGCTATATTGTGTGGCCTTAAAAGTTACCTCATTCTTTATCTATAGGCACGACAAGATCATAATTATAGTAAAATTCATAATTTTCCTACAGTTATTTACCTATCTTGTTTTATTTTTATTCTAAATATTAAGAAACCTTATAAAAACTGAAGTGGCCAGAACTGGCACAATGACATTGCCAAAACTAGATAAAAAGTGGCCAGAACTGGCACATTTGGACACATTTCACGTTTATGTTTCTATTTTAAATTATATTAAATTTTATGTATTTTTTTTCTACATTTTCAAAAGAGTAATAAATGTGCTATATGGGGAAATTTAAAAAAATCGTTTCTGACTATTTTTGAGTTGGTAGTGAAGCACAGTTGGCAAAAAATATCTTAAAGTGGCCAAAGCTGGCCCCTCAACCCTACCATCTTTCTCCCGGTTTTTTAATCTTAGAAACGTGTTTTTATTTTTTATTTCTTCACAATTTGCTGCACAGTAGTCGGAGTTCTTGTTTTTCAAAGGGAAATGACATTTTGCTAATGCTATTACAAGATTATTAATTAAAGATTATTAAAGTTTCAACAATTTTGTTTTCGTCAGATAACGATATAATGTGATTTGGTTCCATTTGCCGTGTTTTTTCCAATACCCATCCCTTGGTGCGGTCCTGCATTTTTGTCCTAGGAACATCAATTTCCAAACAATTTCTGATAAGCTGCGCGTATTTTTTTCCTTCTCTTACTGCTTAAAGGGCTTTTTGAAGGCTATCATCAGTTTACTGATGAAAAACGTATTTTAGTTTTAGTCGCCATTGATACAAAATTAATAATTTCTGTATTTAGTTAACATTAGGATGATAAAAGATAAATTTCATGTACCAAAACCATCCTAAGACGCTGCATGGCCGACCAATGATACATCAATTTTAACACGTCAACCAGTTGTCGGCCCTACACTTCAAAAAAAACATATTATCAGTATGGTAACTAGTGGCCGACTACTGGCTATTAGATAGTAGTGCTATTTTCACTAACATAGCACATAAAATCTTAGTAAATTTTGTATCTTTAACAGTGTGAGAGACAAAAATAAAACAAATGTCCCGGCCGACCACTGAATTTTGTAAAAAAAATTGTCCCAGTAACCAGCCGCACGAGTTTCAACATAAAAATATTGAAAATGTCTGTTTTATCGTTTTAACTCGTAAATTTTGTTCACGTTTTTGCCGATAAATGCTACTTATACAGTGCAGACAAATTAATTCAACTTCTACTTAAAGTTTGAAAATTTTCTTAATGACGTTTCCGAAAAACCAGAATAACCACCGGCATTTTTTTTGTGTCTACTTAAATGATACATAAAATAAACGCAAGATGGTGCAGTTTTTTGTTTCATTTGCGGAATAGTGGCCGACTTCTTAGAATTCAAAAATATTATTGAATTATATTGCGAGTGTCAAGTTTATTCAAGTTGAAGTAATTGGTGGCCGACTACTCGAGGTGGCCGGAACACTGGCGAAATCACCCTAACAAAAAGAAGGCGGTAATTAAACAAACGTCATCAAGTCAACTCTTCTAAAAGTAAGATTAAATCAGATCTACTAAAATATTTCCAAAGTTTTTATCAAAATGGGTTTAGATTGGACTAGTTATACTGAAGCAGCAATGTTATACATAGTATGGATAGCTTTTAAAGACGATAATTCATAGTGATGGTATTTTAACCAGTGACACACTAACTATTATTTGAGATTTGTATCTGATTGCATCGATAATCGACAACGGATTTTCCACAATTCAATGTGCAACCATCGGTACTAGACAACAATAATATCTCAGATGTCAATCATCGATACAATCAGATACAAATCCCAAATAACTGTTAATATAATAAATACTGAAAATAACCAGTTAAAATAACGATTTAACCTTCACTAATATTTCAGTTCTGCAGTTAAGAAGAGTACAATCGTCGAATGAGTTCTAATGCACTCTCTCAAAAAACATCCTCAGTGAGACTCAATTGTCCTTTGATGCATCAACCATTGCTTTAAATTTAAATACTAGAGTGGATCCAGCACGAAGTATCAGTGTATGAAAATTTATGCTATATAACAATACTTCTGTTGGCCCTTCTTCACAAATTATTATTATTACAACCACCAAGAGGCAACCCTCGTAGCCCAGTGGGTATGAAACTGGCTCCTCACACCAAAGGTTCCGGATTCGATTCCCGGTGAGGTCACCATTAATCTATGTGGTTTACTCAAGCCTAGGTGTGTTGTGAAGTGTTTCGCTTCTGTAATTGGGTCTCTTGGCCTGTTGAAGCGTTAATAAAATTAAAATAACGAATCATTAAGAGACCATAGATTTAGTTAAAAATGTTTAAGTCTGGCCAAATAAAGTAGTAATACTACGCGTAAAAGACAGTATATTCCTTCTGGTAAGTTCTATAATGACAGTCAAAGAAGCAGAAAAGGAAGACAACAAAGAGAAAAACGATTTAGGAAAGATAGAATGAGGAAAAAAGCTGGCAGTTTGAAAAAAGAAAGAAGAAAATGAAGATTGGATTCCAGAGCCAAGACCTTCAGGATTTGAAAAATTAGTAGTCCTAAAGAAGGAGGCTATGCATTAGTAGAAATCAGAAGCAGTAAAAATATTGAACGCTGTTACGTTGGAAGATTGTTTGTGAAGAGGACAGTGATAATGATTGTGAAATAAGTACCTCAGTGAAGGAAAGAAGAGTACCTAATACATTTTTTAAGCCACAAGTAGGTACCTAGTCTGGCATCTGTTGCAGAAAATGGTATCAAAATGATACTGCTTTTACCCGCTTTCACAAAAGGGACCAATAGAAAAAATTCTTTCTAAAAATGTTCTCATATTTTCATTGCCATTCAGAATCTTCTGCGTTTAGTTTTCTGAGATATTCTACTGTCTATTTCCGACCTCTCTGCCTGATGTTTAATAGTATGGCATGATAAATTACCTCATTCTTTAGCTACAGGCACGACAAGATCATAATTATAATAAAACTCATAATTTTCCACAGTTATTTACCTATTTTAAAAAAATTTTATTCAAAATATTAAGAAACCTTATAATAATTGATGTGGCTAGAACTGGTACAACGAAATGACCAAAACTAGCTAAAAGTGGCCAGAATTGGCATTTGGACGCATTTCCAATTTGATTTTTTTATTTTAAATTTTACATAGGGAGGTTCTTGTTTTCTCCATTTTCAAAAATGTATTTAATTCGCTATATGAGGAAATTTAAGAAAATTGATTCCAACTATTTTTTAGTTTGTAGTGATGCATAGTTGACAAAAAATTTCTAAAACCAGGTAATTAAGTATATGTGTTTCTTTTCACTATGTGACAAATGAAAAAATGATCAATTAAAATTGTTATGTTATTGTGAATATTCATATTTCATATAAAATGTTTAAAAAAATTACATTTAACAAACTTTCGTTACAAATTACCATAACTAATTCATGTTAACAGGAAAAGATTGAATTTATACTATTAATTGTAATTAATCGCCTAGAGGCGTTCGAAATGTCGATTCATAGTAAAATGTTAAGGATATCTTAGACTGACATGAATAGTAATATTAAAGTTTTATGTAGAGCAAATACAAACAGACAGTTACTCAACACAGTAAAGCTCCATAAAATTTCATACTTTGGTCATATAATGAGAGGCAAAAAGTACTCCATCCTTCAGCTCGTCATGAAGGGAAAGATGGGAAAGGGTCGCAAAGGGTCGGAAGGAGGCGGCATTCCTGGCTTCGAAACATCCGAGAGTGGACCGGGATAAGAAGCGTGGAAGAGCTGTTCCTCACTGCCCTGGACAGGGAAACTTTCTTCCAGATGATCGCCGACGTCGGGGGGACCCGACAGGGCACATGAAGAAGAAGAAGAATTGTAATTAATAAACTTGATAACATAAATGAAACTATTAATCGTGGTTAAAAAAGGCCTAAAACGCACCATTTTGAAAAATTATTTCCATAAGTTTGCGATGTTCAATTTTAAACACTAATATAGGACCAAACAATTTTTGTGTAAAGCGCCCTTGAGGTGAATTTTTTTACGAAAATTGCGCTCCTTCATTATTATTTATTTATTTATTATTTAGTTAGTTAAACAATGCCACTTTATTAGCACAGTAAGTATAGAATAACTAGCCTCTCTGGTTCTTACCTAAAATAAGACCTTTCGAAAAACACACTAATGTTTAAAAAATTACTTGCTAAAGATAGTGCAAATATAATGCAACTTCAGTAGGAAAATATTCAATACAGTGAAACTCTCCTAAAGATTCAGGAAACAAATTTGATGCGCGCAAATAAGTAAAATGGGAGAAGCATTGATGAGATGTTGTATATAGAAGCAGTCTAAAAAGGTGAAAGCCGTAAAACTCTAGCCATGGGTTGCGGTTAGACTTTTAAATTTCGTTTTTTTTTTAAATTTATATACATATGTACTATATTTATTACAGAATCTGTTGACTTATGATACATATTAGTTTACTAAAGATACATTTTGTTTTTCGCTGTACCTTTACAAAAAATAGGCAAGCTCTTGTGCTTGGAAAGGGACTTACACTTTTATTTTTTAAAAGGTTTCATGTCTATATACGTATACAAACTTTATATAAACCACATTGATTGTTTTTAAACATTACCGATACCGATTCCGATACTGTACTATAAATTACGGATTCACAATAACTTATACCATAAATTAAATTACTAAGAGTCAAGCTTTCGGTAGGAGTGTGACCTCATTTGTTATGGGGAGAGGGGTGGTTGGGTTGACTCTTAATAAACTTTAAAGATTAAGTTGATCCATTATATCAATCTGAGATATATAAACTTAATGGTAATGATGTTTATCATTTCATAAGATAAAATGGCACATTGTTTTAGGATTAGAATAAAAGAGTATCTTAGATGTCCTAAATTATAATAATTTCTCAGTATTCTCAAACTATCTATTGGAGACAGACAAAGTGGGTTTTTAGTATTCATTTATATCATAATGTATATGATAGACTGCAATTTTTTTAGGGAACCTTTGCTTTTATATAAAAGTAATGAACTGAACTTTATTTACAATAATTAAGAAAAAAAATCGTTAGTAGTGTTCTAGGAAAAACAAAGATTTAATTAATATTTATATATACGCATAATATGTTTTTTATATTAATAAAGTTATAGATTTTTAAATTTGCAAGAAATTTTTACATTTTTGGATGATTTTTAAACGCTTTTTATTTATATAAGAAGATGATTTTAAATGATATATTGTATTTATATCCGCACTTTGAGTCTTCACTCACGATTAAAAAGCTAAATTTTTTATTAAAATCTCGTTAATTATTATTTTTAAAAAATAGTATGAAAAACGACGTCGCCATACATTGCATACCTACATCAGAATGCCGATGGCCGTGGCAGAGGCTGGACGTTTTTATATAGCCGAATATTTCTTGTCATTTATTTGCATGGTACTGATACACTTGCTTATTAGTTCCACGTGAGCATGCGCAGTATTGACCTTCTTTAGCCATTGCTATTTAGTAGCATGTGTGTACGCACATTGCTACTAATGAGCATGCTCATCACTAGCACGCTTAAAAATCAACCACCGGTTGATTTACGAGCATGCTAATGTCATTCACCACGAGAAGGGGTATCTTTTGAGCAAGTGTGAACAGGCTTGCTTATGAGCATGCTAATGTCATTCGCGGCTAGTATCGATTATCAATGCGATCTTCTCAGTCCGCGACAGATGTAACAAATATGGCGCGTTGGGGAGATGACAAAACATTATTATTAGTGACTTTATTATACCTAAGAATCACGAATGTCTGTGGAATACTCAGTCACCGCTATGTAAAAATAATATAGCAAGAAATAATGTTTATGAAACTTTATTAATTGACATGAATGATTCAAATCTTACAATAAAAATTATAAAAAGTAAAATCAAAAATGTGCGGGTGAAAACTCGGGAACTATTTTGATTTATTGGTTCACTTGAATTTTCTATTTCAGTTTTGCAAAATTTTCCATTTTGAACAAGAGCGTCTCTATTCTATGATAAGAGCATGCCAGTAATAAGCATGTGTGTTTGATTAAACCCGGGAACTGTTTTGATATATTGGTTCACTTGAATTTTAGGCATGCTAATAATGAGCAAGTTTGTACAGTTGTTAGGGCAAGCTAGTTTTGAGCATGCACTGGAACTAGCTTTTAACGTGCACACACACGTCAGAAGTTAAATTTATATCAAATATTGCGATACATGTTGACAAGACAAAATATAATTAATAAAAAAGCACAAGTTAGAATATAGTCACATTTTCTTTAAGTTCATAGCACGACCACTGTACAACCATCGATTGAGATTTCTCCGCTGATTTCAAGTCCGAATGGAACATTTTCCCGTAGAATTCCAGGATGGACGTCAAATAACCATTGCATCTGGAACTTTTCCCTTGACGTGGATTGTACTTGGGGATGATTCCATTGTGAAATTTAGGCCTCAGATGATTTGACCTCAAAGTGCTCGCTTCTTGCTGGCATTCCGTGCTCAAGCTAATATGTGAGATTCATCGTGATGGATCCATGCACATTGATATTAGAATAATTATGCATCCTCCGCGGGTAGCATATCCATTTGCATTTTTATACTTTGCGCAAATCATAAAATGATAACATGGTTTATCTAAGACAAAATTTATATAATATTTGACATACAATGTTGGAATCTAAATGTTACGCGTAAATTTTATAAATCTTACCGGATCGCCATATAGTCGTAGACGTAATCCGGATTTTACAATGGTTACATCTTGAATGTTTAAGTTAGAATGTCGATCGCACGACTGCTGTCAAATAGTGATGGGTCCGCTCTGTACTCACTACTACAATGTAGTACTACATTACATTGAAGTGCACACTTCACACATTTTGAAGAGTAGTGCACACTACAAACTAATAACACTTAAAAGTTATTGAAAGTACATACTTCAAATAGTACACTTCATTTCAAAGCGAACACTACAAATTACACACATTTCAAAGTTATCGAAAGTACGAGCACATACTTTAAATAGTCCATTTTTATGTGAAATATTTGGAAAGTTGATGTAGATAAATGACGAAATCTTTGAAAATCGAAACAACCTCCCATGGTTTTAAAAAATTTCTGAAAACTGAAACAACCCCCCCCCCCCCCCATTGAAAAATGTTGGGACTGATCGAAGAAATCTCTCACCAAATTTTTTATTTGGGAAAAAATACAATTAGTTCACTAGTACTACAATTACTTCATTGCATTACTTCACTTCATTAATACTACAATTACTTCATTAATACTACAATTACTTGATTACTTCACTTCGTGTAGTTTTTACTACAATTGTAGTGTACACTTTTTGGTCTTCAAACTGATGAACGTGTGTGTGTTGTAGTCTTCATGTAGTTTTTCCCTTCGCTACTGTCAAATATATAACCTTAGAGTACCTATATACAATCTATAGAGGGATAACAAAACATTTTACCAAACCTGTACGTGTGGTAAAATAGGGCTTACTCAGTTTAAACAATATAGTAACACATAAGAGAAAAAGGGACAAAAAAGATCACCCGGTCGGGTACGTCTTTAATTGCTTTGTAAGCATTCTTCTGCCCTCATCGCTAGAAAAGGGGGCAGAAAGCCAATAAAACTGTGAACTTTATTCTCCGTATTTCAAATAATAATTGTGTATTTACGTCCAAATAATACAAAAAATTGATATGCCTTCTTGTGCAATGAAGGGGTGTTCTAATAGGACTGGAAACGCGAAGAAAAATATCAGCTATCACATGTATTTTATGAATAATAATCAAATTTTACATTTATATGTTTAATTTCATAATTTGAACAACAAATCAATTGCAAACATTTACTATTGTTTAAACAAATCCTAGAACGTTTATTTTTGAGTGATTCATTTCTCAAACAATTCGGTGAATGCTATTTCGATGATGTTTTCGATCACTCAAATCAAAATATTTCTATGAATGTTCAAGAAACACAAACTGTAGAATCGTTTACTTAGATAGCTGATATTTGAAACTAGATCCGTCTCATTTTGTCTCCTTTAAAAATTCTGAATTTTTACGAGTAAGAAAGAGAAGGCACTACATTGCATGCATCTAACTAAGCTGAATATGGTATTTTTATGGCATAAATGCACAAAATTTATGGTACCGGCAGGGCTGCGCTAAAATATTTTTGAACATTAAATTTTAGAATAAAAATTGTTTATTATTTCAAGTATTCGGATTAGGATATCATTTTTTGTAGGTGAATGAAAAAGATCTGTATTCTTGGGGACTCATTTAAAGTTTTATGCCTACCTGAGTAATTTTAGCGTATATTTGATAATGTATATGCAGTTTCATTATATATTAATTTATATATAATAATATATACTATATATATATATATATATATTATATACATATATATATATATATATATAATATATATATATATATATATATATACTTATATATATATATATATATTAATCTTCGATAATCTAAATGGCATCTTCTCAAAATCCTGGAAAACAACAACAATAATACCCATTTCAAAAGTTAAAAATACAAAATGTGATGAATTCAGACCAATCAATACATTACCTAAATATGAACAAATATTAGAAGTGATAGTGAAAGAGCAATTAACAAATTATATTAAGAAAAATAACATACTATGTGATCAGCAATCAGGATTCAGAAGTAAAAAATCTTGTAAAATGGCACTAAATATTGCAATTGATGACTGGAAAGAACATATAGATGAAAATAAACATGTCGTTGCAGTATTTTTAGATTTTAAAAGAGCATTCGAAACAATAGACGGAAATATAATTGTGAAAAAATTAGAAAAATATGGTATACAAGATAAAGCATTATTATGGTTTAGAAACTATTTGAGTGACAGATATCAAATAACTAATGTAAATGATCACACATTAAGTCCAAAAGAAAATGAGCTTGGTGTACCACAGGGGTCCGTCTTGGGACCATTATTATTTATCATATACATAAATGACATTACATCAGTACTAAATAAATGTAAAATAAGATTATTGCAGACGACGCTTTAATATACATAGAAGATAATGACCTGGAAACAGTGATCTACAACATAAATAAAGAACTGGAGGAAATATCAAAATGTCTCCATCTCAACAAACTTAAATTAAATGTTTCAAAAACAAAATGTATGGTAATTGGAAGCAAAAAAAAAAAAAACAAAATATAATGTGAAACTAGAAAATGAGATATTAGAAAATACCTAGGGGTAATTATAGATTCAAAACTAACATTTACAAAAAATACTGAATTTGTTGTGAAGAAAATCGCAAAAAAGTGTCCTTGTAAGAATAAGAAGATATATAAATAAAAATACAAGTTTATTAATATACAATACTATGATTCTCCCGCACATAGATTATTGTTCCAGTATATTATTTATAACGTAGGATGTTAAAGAAACTACAAATAGTACAAAACAGAGCGATGCGCATCTTACTGAAGTGTGATAGGAGAACTAAAATAATAAAAAGTTGAATGCCCTAGGACTGGAAACCGTATAATGGAAACGTATAAACAAAGAATAAAATATAATGGAATGGTGCAAATATTTAAAATTAAACATGGATTAGTACCCAAATACTTTGATGACAGGATGAAGCTTAATAATGTTTTTCATTCCCACAATACAAGAGGAAGCGAAAATATAAGACTACCAAAGAAAAAAAAAGACACCTCACAAAATTGTATGATGTATAAAGGTATAAAAATCTTCGATAGCCTGCCAAAGGAAATTCAAAACATGGAGAATATAAGGAGGTTTAAACTGGAGTGCAAAAATTTTATTATAAAAACTTTTAAATGATTAGATGGAATGCAATATGTCTAAGTGAAATCATATATTAGCCCACATAACATTATGTGTGGAACTAAATAATTAAGATAAATAAAAAATAAAAATAAATAAAACAAAATACCTTTATATCAAATTAGTATATTAAATTGCAGTTCAAAGAATTCTGTCAATATTATAAACTATTCTTCCTCCAAATTAAAATTATTATGTGATGACGAATTGCGTTTCGAAAAAACTTTGCCTATCGACGATATTCCTGAATCAGTGTATATGTGCAGTCAGTATGTGGAGAGTTGTATAATTTACGTATGTGGTTTTGTTTTCAGACACCGAGAATCGTATATTTGTGGTAGCCCTGTTTTAGCAAGTAATTACAAACGCGTGTTAGAAACGAACTGTCCAGTCTCAACGAATGACCACGCCTCTTTCGACAAAATCCTTACAAGTTTCGAAATAATATGGTCTCTATAGTTTGTATTACTCTAAGGCCCGGTTGTTTCAAGTTCGATCAAAGTAAGCGTAGAGTTTAAACTCAAATTTTTAGTACTTTTTTCAAAAACGGGTTGTTTCAAATCGGATTAAGCGAAATCTGTCAGAGAATTCTTTCTGAGCGGAAATTTTAGATTAAACTCTCGGTCAGAAACGCACATGCGCACTGCGCAATGTAATTGACATCTGTCAATAAAATATTTTTTTATTAATTTTTCGTCATTTTACTTACAAAGTGTCGAAATGTACAATATTATGTAGGGTGACACAGGCTTTTCTGACGATCGACTGATCCTACAGTATATCCTTAACAGGAAAAGTAATTTACTTAGACCTCGAACAATACTTTTTTGTCAGAAGAAATTGATTTTTCCGCAACTCTAAATGAATTTTACCGCAGGGCATTGTCGATAATATTTTTTTTCAAGGTTTCTATTTCACTCGGGTTTTGATAATTTTACATTTATATCGATGAAAGGTGCGTAGGTGATGCATCTGGAATACTGTTTCTTGGACTGAGGATAGGGTCAGCCATTACCAGAGCAATGGCTGACCACAGATCACATTTTAGTCAGCCGAAGAGCACTATAAAAATCAGAAATATATTTGTCATTATGTCCAAACAAAATATCAAGTTACGACAAACGGTGCCAGGTACCAGATTTGGTAATTGCTATATTGTAGGAGACCGTTACTATGCCCTCAAACCATATGTACATCAATTTTTAATGCTACAATGGGCCTGAAGGCCCAATTTTAATTGCGGTCCGACAAGAAAACCTAGATTTTAAATAAATCAGAAAGTTGTATTGCGACCTCACCGGGAATCGAACCCGGAATTCTCAGTATGCAGAGCCAGTGACATGGCCACTGGTTTGGTCATGTGGAACAGATGAGCAAAGAAAGGATGGCAAGGAAAATTGTTTGTCGAAAGCAGCAGAAGCAGAGGACGTCCGCGGAATAACAGTAATAAAACAATATATTCGGTGTATGAAATTATTTTATTTTATTGTATTTTATATACCTACCTATCTTGTATTTTATATACCTACCTATTAACAGGAAAATGAATATTTTAATAAAAAATACAACTTGTAATAAAATTAAGCCAGATCTCTTTCGGCATTATGCCTTTCCAAAACAACTTCGTGAATTTCCTGCCGATTCTTTAGATAGTTGGGTTTTGAAAATATCTAACTGAACCACATATAATTTATTCTGCGTATCACTTTGAGATTTAGTGGCTTTGGATTCACTTTTCTTATTACCTGCAAACAAAGAAAAGGTTATAAACAGAAAAACTAAAGAAATACAATACAGATCAAATAAAAACATATTGTTCTTGCAAACACTAAATAGGTAAGATAACATTTAATTTCATCAATAACTAACCTTTCTGTCGCATTTCATCATATTCTCGAATCTACTTCGAAAATCTGTTGGGCAGTACGCATTTAGGCGAGAACAAAGCCACAAAACATTAAATTAGTTGCGTAATGCGGCCCACTAGTCTCCTTTCATCTTCTTGTGGACATCTTCAGTAAAACCGCATTGTTGATGACATTTATTGACATGTATCGAAACTGATCGAAACATCTGCTTGCTGTCAAATGAAATTTAAATTATGTGTTGCCATATGCAAAATTATTTTGGCGTGCATTTGTCTATGATTTTTATTTTACACAATTGCAACACCCCTAATCCGATTTTAATAGATTTTTAGTTTGAAACAACTCAATTCTGCGAGATTTCGCGTGACCTTGAGGTTAAGCTCAGTTTAAGCCAGGATTTCCGCTTACTTTGATCGAACTTGAAACAACCGGGCCTAAGTATACAACCTAGAAGACGCCATATGCGGCACCATAGAGGTAACGGCTAGACGTGCATCCTGACATGGCCAGCACCTCTCCGGGCTTGATTTTTAATGAATATTTCAAGTACCTACCGCGAATGTACATTATTTGCATGGAGTATGTTTCATTTAAAATTTACAATGTAACAAGGTACTTGTATTAATTCATGTCAAGAATTGTTTACAATTTGAAAATAGAATATAAATAATATAATTATTTTATTTTATTGAAGTTGATGTCAGAATATCATATCCCAAAATGAATTCAGATAAATTTCTGAAAACTCGAGCAATGTCTGAGAAATATTTGCAAAAGCATAGAGTGAAAGAGTTTTTAGATTTCATGATGGCACAAATAATCATCCATCAGCCAGACGACCCACTGATATTCCTTGTGGATTTTCTAGACCAATGTATGCTTGCTAGGAAAGAAATTCGGGAGCCGCCTACTCTGTTTGACTCTGAGTAAATATACAGCAATGACATTTATTTTTTAAATTATTTATCATCAAATTTGTCATATCTTGTAGGCTAATTTAATAACAAGACAAAAATGCTTTCAGTTTATAGTTTTGAAATATTCATTTGAATATTTCAAAACTATAAACTGTATTTACTTTATATATAGATATATATAATATATATATATATATATATATAGATTATATATATTATATATAAAGAAACCCGTGTTTCCCTATCCGCCAAGTTTTCTTCACAACCAGATACTACCATCCCCTGGTGGTTATGATGGTGGATAGCCCTTGGTGTCCCATTAAAAATGTGTGAGTTTGGTGGGGGTGGCTGAGCGTGGGTGGGAGTGGGTGACGAAAATCTGCATTCTAGAACATTGTTTTGTTATGGGAAGGCCGTAAATACTTCAGATTGTTCCAGAATGGGCCGGCCGACTGTGTCGGTAAGTCTAGAAGGTTCGGGAAAAATCCACTCTAGAAAGTTCTGGAAGGAGAACGTTCTAGAAAATTCCCAAAAGTTCTACAAGATTCCAAACTAAGTGGCGAAGTGTGCCGGTGAGTCAATAATATTTCAAAATGTCCAGTAAAGCTCTAGAAAGGTCTGGAAGGGGAGTGTTCTAGAAGATTCCCGAAAATTCTATAAGGCACCAAACTAAAAGGTGAGTCGAGAAGGTTCCAGAACGTTCATTGAGGTCTTGAATGCTTTAGAAAGTTCTGGAAGGAGAAAGTTTAAAAAGGTTTTACAAGGTTCCAAACCGAGTGGCTGAGTTCATCAGTGAGTCTAGAAGTTTCCAGAAAATTAAGAGAAGGTTCCAGAATGCTCTAGAAAGTTCTGGATGGAGAAAGTTTCAGAAAGTTCTATAAGGTTCCAAACTGAGTTGCAGAATATGTCGGCGAGTTTTAAAGATTCCGGAAAGTTCTAGAGGGTTCGAGAATGCTCTAAAAAGTTCTGGAAGGAGAAAGTTCTACAAGCTATCAGAAAGATCTATAAGGTTCCAAACTGAGTGGGGGAGTACGTTGGTGGGTCTATAGATTCCAGAAAGAAAAATAATGCTTTAGAAGGTTCTGGAAAGGGAAAGTTCTAGAAGATTCCAGGAAGTTCTATAAGATTTCGGAATGCTCTAGAAAATTTTGGAAAGTTCTCTCTAGAGTGTTATGATTGTGCGCTAAAATATCTGTTGATATTTTGACAAAGCGCAAAGAAAACGGTCCAACAAGGCAATCCAATCACGGCTGCCGAAACCAGCAAAAAAGAGACGTCAACACAATTCTATGCTTACCGGATTATGGTCCCGAGCGAAGCCGGGCTAACCAGCTAGTAATTTATATTTGTTATAATAGCTATTGAAGTGCCGTTAGAAAAAAATGAGACTAAATGAGACTAAAAATGAGACTCCTTGGATCGGATGAACCAGAGTTGGATCTGATAAAGAAATATTTTCTTGTTAATAAACTGCTTTCATATGGACACTGAATGGATAACTTAACTGATTTTGTGGTAGATACAAACAGTTATAAATATTTGCATCGTTACCAAATAGTGATGGTAAAACCGTTATTTTAACCATTCGTCACTTTCGGTACAGTTATTTGGGATTTGTTTCTGATTATATCAATGATTGATAATTAAGATTGTTGTACTGATGGTTGCCCATCGAAATGCAAAAAATCAGTTACTAATCATCAACGCATTCAGATACAAATTTCAAATAATGGTAATAATTGGAATGAAGTTATAGCTGCAGCAAATCAGAGTATCAATGTTGTTAAACAATGTTTCGGTGATAAATTATTATCGCTTAATACTAAGAAAAAACTTATTATATCCCTTTCACATTAAATGAAGGAAATTCGCCCAAAATTTAGTAACAAAGATACGTTGTAAAAATTGTCCTAATAAAAAAATAATAATATATGTGAAAAGTACTTCAATATTAAGGTTAAAATTTTTTAAATATTTGGGAGTAATAGTTG
Source organism: Agrypnia vestita (assembly GCA_016648135.1). Taxonomy (NCBI): domain Eukaryota; kingdom Metazoa; phylum Arthropoda; class Insecta; order Trichoptera; family Phryganeidae; genus Agrypnia; species Agrypnia vestita. The sequence continues at coordinate 143,976 of JADDOH010002691.1, forward strand.
ACTCTAATATTAAATGAAAATTACAATAAAATTGTAGAAACAATAAGAAAAATTATATATGTATTTATTAAAATAAGAAATATTTTAGGAATAAAATTGTTGAAAACCCTACATACATTATGCTTTAGTCCAATCAGTTTTACAATACGGTATTATCTCATGAGGTAGTGCATTCAAAACGACATTGAAATCTTTAGAAGTTGCCCAGAAATTTATTATAAAGATCATTCTTAAAAACCTAATGATTATCCGACTATGGACTAATTTAATATTTACAAACAAAATTGCACTTTATAAAATTTTTCACAATAATAACAAACTGACCCAAATAGTATCAAGTAGCAGAAACATAACACTTGGTAAATTGCATATCCCTTTAATACATACCACAACTGCTCAGCATCATTATATATTTAGAGGGGTGAAATGAATTACCTGTGAAAATGAGGGTTAAGAATAATTATGAGGCTTTAAAAAAAATAATAAAAAAATAGCCTCAAAATTAATTAATTTTTATTTTACATAATGTAATTTTTAACTTTTTATTTAATTATACAATGAGTAAATTTCATTATATAATTCTTTGGAATGTTTCTTTAATAGTAGAAGGCTTTAGAATTAATATTATTTTTACTGCATACTGTTGTATGTCTTTGCTTATAATTTTCCTTTATTTTCTCTTAAATTTTAAATAATAATTGCACACTGTTATGTTTTATACTTATTATTTCTTTATTTTTTTCTGTTGTCTCACATTATTTTATATTAGAGCCGGTTATTTCAAGTTGGATTAAAGTAAAAGTTCGTTTAAAGAATAGATTTTTTCACCAATCAAAGGATTCGTTTCTGTGAAATCTATTCTTTAAACAAACTTTTATTTAAATCCGACTTGAAACAATTTATTTCTTATATGTACATAGTATGTAGTTATTACATACTATTAAACATATTTTAAATATAATGATACTCCTCTCCTGCTCACGAGTAATATTTATGCATGTGGAAAAGAAATGTGAAAAAAATCAAAATATTTTTTTATTTTTGTCAAATTTAAAAAAAAATTGGAATTGGTGATCCAAAAACCATACCAAATATGTGTACCTACAGAAAGACCCTGTTAATTGTAACCCCGATAATACGAAAACCCCAATGATTCGTAATTTGAAATAATTTTTACATCCTTGCGCCATAAATCAATACATTTTAGTTCACATAATTCCAATTTTTTTTTAAATTTGACAAAAATAAAAAAATATTTTGATTTTTTTCACAAACGAGAATAACAAATATGTCAATATTGGGTACCTTAGTAAAGGTACTGATACACATGCTTATTAGTGGCATGTGAGCATGCGCAGTATTGACCTTCTTTAACCATTGCTATTTAGAGGCATGTGTGTACGCACATTGAGCATGATCATTACTAGCACGCTCAAAAATCAACCACCGGTTGATTTATGAGCATGCTAATATCATTCACCATGAGAATGGGTATCTTTTGAGCATGTGTGAACAGGCTTGCTTATGAGCTAATGTCATTCGCGGCTAGTATCGATTATCAATGCGATCTTCTCAGTCCACGACAGATAAAACAAATATGGCGCGTTGGGGAGATGACAAAACATTACAGGAATCACAAATGTCTGTGGAATACTCGGTCACCGCTGTGCAAAAATAATATAGCAAGAATTAATGTTTATGAAACTTTATAAATAGACATGGATGATTCAAATCTTACAATAAAAATTATAAAAAGTAAAATCAAAAATGTGCGGGTGAAAACTCGGGAACTATTTTGATTTATTGGTTCACTTGAATTATCTATTTCAGTTTTGCAAAATTTTCCATTTTGAACAAGAGCGTCTCTATTCTATGACAAGAGCATGCCATTAATAAGCATGTGTGTTTGATTAAAGCCAGGAACTGTTTTGATTTATTGGTTCACTTGAATTTTTTATTTCAGTTTTCAATTTTGAACTAGAGTTCCTCTCTATTCTATGACAAGAGCATGCCAGTAATAAGCATGTGTATTTGATTGTTAGCTTTGAGCAAGCTTAAAATAAGCATGCTAATAATAAGCAAGTGTGTACAGTTATTAGGGCATGCTAGTTTTGAGCATGCTCAAAATAAGCATGTGTATCTGTACCTTAATAGAAATGTCGCAATCTTTTTATTAGCGTATTGAATATTGCGTTTTCAAAATTATCTTTTGAAATATGCAAAAATGCTGATGTTTACACAAAATTAAGGCCTTTTTCTACGATTTTTAGGGAATTTCGCAACCGCAATTTTTTTTGTACCTTGGATTTCCAATTAACGGAGTTCTATTTAATTCAAAGTGTTTTTTTGGGTCCCTTGAATTTCAAATCAACGAGGTTCTACTGTATTATGTATACAATAAAAACGATTCCATGGGAATCAATGACTTAATTTTTGTTGCATATCAATACACTCTTGAAAAGTTTTATTGCATATCATTAACCTCATGAAATATAAACCGATGACTCTTTGATGACTCTTATTAAAACAGTGAAATAAGGCAAGGAAGATTCTTCTTCGTGTGCCCTGTCGGGCCCCCCCGACGTCGGCGATCATCTGGGAGAAAGTTTCCCTGTCCAGGGCAGTGCGGAACAGCTCTTCCATGCTTCTTATCCCGGTCCACTCTCGGATGTTTCGAAGCCAGGAATGCCGCCTCCTTCCGACCCCTCTGCGACCCTCAATCTTCCCCTTCATGACTTCATGAAGGATGGAGTACTTTTCGCCTCTCATTATACGACCAAAGTATGAAATTTCACGGAGCTTTACTGTGTTGAGTAACTGTCTATATGTATTTGCTCTATGTAAAACTTCAATATTACTAGTCATGTCAGTCCAAGATATCCTTAACATTTTACGATGTATCCACATTTCGAACGCCTCTAGGCGATTTAGAGTATTCACCTTCAGCATCCATGCTTCAACACCGTAAAGTAGAGCTGACCATACATAGCATTTGATCAACCTCTGTCTAAGCTTCAAGTTTAAGTTCAAGTTGTCGTTAAAGAGTAGACTTTCATCTTATTAAAAGATGCACGGGCTGTCTCTATTCTGCATTTGATCTCCGTATCAGGGTCCAGATTGTCAGTAATAATTCTGCCCAAATATTTAAACAGTTTTACTCTTTCAATGTTGACACCCTTTAATTGAGGGCACACATTTGGATGATTCTCTCGGCTACAAACCATAAACTTAGTCTTGCTAATATTTACGTTGTAATGATCCAGGTAGATAGTGGGCCCTACTAAATAATGAAGGTTAGTAAGTAGCAAAACGTCGCGTTCAAAATACAATATATTGTATTATTAAATATTTCATTATTCTTATATGTGAGCGCGCGCGACTGAGCGACAGGCCGCAACCGGTCGACTTCAACCATATGATGTAGCGATACAGTTGTTAAAAACTAAATATTCAATACAGAAATATTACTACTACTAAAATTCAACTTTTCATATGAAATAATGTTCTATACTATCAGAAATTGTTCTAAACGATAAATTAACTAAAAATACGTATTAACTTAAAATAATATTAAATAATATAAATTTCATTGCAATGAATAAAGTCATTTGCCGTATGATGTTAGCGAAAATAGTTGTATGGCGCGGGTGGCAACGGCCGAGGTCGACAGATACGCTGTAACTATAAAAGGATCGCGGAATAAAATATTATACCTTCTTGAAATATTATAAATAATGTATTCTATACAATATTAATACTCTGCCTGTGCTAACTATACATTTAACTAAAATATATATTATTAACTGGAAATAATTATTCTGTGAAAATTGCGCTTTTGAATGCAATATTAACTAAAAATATTAACTAAAAATATTTCTAACATCTTGGGTTCGCAGACGAAATCGATAATACCTAATGCCCTTTGCAGTTACTAAGTATATTACCTAAATAGCCACAGCTATACCATCCTGTCCGTCAGGGACGAAACATAAAACACAGTTATATTCCTAAAAGTGCTACCTCTTACGCGACAAAAATACCTATTGCAGTCGGGCTATGAATATGAACTAATTCCGCCTCATAATGGCGCCTGGAACCAATACTAAAAACCTCACTAGAAATAATAAATGCGACTAAATCTCGATAAATACAATATATACTATTCGTAATACGTCGTTGAATTGGCACATGATTCGTCTAATGGATGAAGGACCCCGTTGTGTATCGTAATAACTTCAAATTCTTTTATAGGAGCAGTGTGGAAACAATTGCATAATATTACGTAATATAAACATCTAACGAACCTAATAATCTATACATTTATGTTACAATAAAATACGTTCACTAGAAAAAATTCGTGTATTAGAAATAAAACATTTTCGATTGGAGACAAACAAGTAAAATCGTTCGAACGGCGCAAAGGGAAAAATTCACACATATTAAATAACACTGAAATTAATAATTATAAACACTTTGTATTAGCAAATTCTTACCTTGAATGGTTTCGTTCTAGACTTGCATGAACCTGTTCATATTAATTCCATGGGAAAATAATACATATATTTTCTATCTACGAAATAAGACATTTTTGAAGCAAAACTTCTTTATAAATAAGTAGATAAGGTCTCGGGGATGGTTTGTTCGAAAGGATTCTACAACAGCCCGTGAGTTTATATGAAATAATAGTTTCTTTGAATGCTAAATTTTGGTTTTTTTAAACCCTCAGCATCTCTGCTGAGAGGGGTTGAGGCTCCGCGCCCGCCTAAACCCGGTGGCCGACTTCCTAAGTGACTAAACGGCCCCCCTTGTTCCTCCGGAACTTACTGCATCCCGAGACTCTATCTCTTCTTTACGAGATGTTATCCTGTGACGCCTCTCTTTTAGGCTTATAATTGAGAAGGCCGTA
>JADDOH010002692.1:0-34758 GCA_016648135.1 Agrypnia vestita
CGCAACGATCTGTTCAAATCGCATAGATCGCAACGATCTGTTCAAATCGCATAGATCGCAACGATCTGTTCAAATCGCATAGATCGCAACGATCTGTTCAAATCGCATAGATCGCAACGATCTGTTTAAATCGCATAGATCGCAACGATCTGTTCAAATCGCATAGATCGCAACGATCTGTTCAAATCGCATAGATCGCAACGATCTGTTCAAATCGCATAGATCGCAACGATCTGTTCAAATCGCATAGATCGCAACGATCTGTTCAAATCGCATAGATCGCAACGATCTGTTCAAATCGCATAGATCGCAACGATCTGCGGACCGGATCGGATGACCGGAACCATCCTGTGTGCGGAGGCTCTGAGAGCCATGTCATGGTGTCCTACTATGTGCCGCACTATATCGCGGCATAGTACTGCCTCTCAATGTGAAAAAAATGTCAACCTTGCAAACAATAATCAGGACCGGTAAGGTCCTATACAGGGTTATTTGGAAAATATTAATAACCTCGCAGGACTGTATTCCTGCCTTGATTATGATATGGAAATGTTCAAGCTATCATTGCCTAATATCAATAGTTATGGAGATATGCGACATCAAATTTTGCATTTTTTTTCAATGTTTCTAACTTATTTTTTGTAAAACTTTGGAATATCATTACAGTAACTTATATCGATTACGAAAAATTCATTTGTTTCAATACAAGTTAAATAAAATGATAAAAAACCCGAAAATTTCCAATTGGAATTCGAAGGTTTTTATTATTTTATATGACTCATATTGAAGGGAATTAATTTTTAGTATAAGATATAAGTTACTGTAATGATTGACCAACGTTTTACAAAAAAATAAGTCAGAAATATTGTAAAAAAATGCGAACTTTGATGTCGCATATCTCCATAACTATTGATGTAAGGTCATAATAGCTTCCACATTTTCGACTCATAATCAAAGCAGGAATATATTCCTGTGAGGTTATTAATGATTTCCAAATAACCCTGTATACAAATGACGATCTATTCGCTAATGCCAGATAGTAAATAGAGTAAAATGAGATAATACGCACCGGGAAGTAATATCACTAAACTTCCGGCCAAATGTGTGAAAACAATACATATATTGTTTAAACAGTGAAGAACGCTTCACACCGTTAACGTAAGAGCGAGTTCGCACGCAAATTCTTTGGTATGTTTTACGCATGTTCTTAGTTGCGTTCCACGTATGCGTGATAATTTAACTAGGTACTTGAATACGTGACCAAATAAGTGTTATTATGACATGGCCCATGATTTATTGTAACGTTTGATCAGGTAGAGTCGTTGCAATTTTTGTTGGTAAGAATAATTTCTACAAAAGGTACATAGACCAGGTTGTCGGAGATGTGCGCTGCAGCACCTACCAAGAAATGAAGAGGCTGATAGGTGACAGAAAGGAGCGGAGAGATCGAATACTTGGTGCAGACCAATCCGAGGGATTGTACCCAAAAAAAAATTCTAATGAATTTTTTTCCACAATTCTTACTAGAAATATTTTTTTTTAATACACAGTTTTAAATAAACAAATTAGATTGGTTTTCCGTGCTCCAAAACTGAACTTAAAATCCACAAATAAGATTTTTTTTTAAATTTTGTTAAATAATATTCTCGAATATTTTGTACTACTCAAATAATTGAAATATTTAAGAAAATATCCCTTAAAATTATTTAAAATTAAATTTGACTGTAAAATATAGTTTTTATTTAATTTCCTTTCCAAAGATTGTTGAAGTTGTGCTATATATATGTAGGTACCTACATATAATCATACAATTCATATATTTTCGTGTAAAAATACATGGAAGCTAACACTTGAAGAACCGCTCCAATCATATCATCTATAACCGGTTTTAAACAAGGTAAAAAGCTTCAACAAAAACTTCATAAAATAATCTTCGTAATGAATCTAACGTCAGTCTATCTTAAACAAGCGTTGCAGAATATAAATCGATTACGTGAGTTTATGTTCTGTTAATAATACCAAAATAAATTATAAATAAATTAATACCACAATCAAGAAACTCAAATTTTAAAGTTCATTGTAATTTTTTTATAAACTTGTGTAAAAATTGCTAATTCAGAAACAAAAACAAACGAAAATAAATATTCGTACGCGTAACTTATTTATACAATATTTTTTTCTACAATTTAGACTTTCTAAATACATCTGATATGAAAATAGTTTGCAAATTGTTTGGAATCATTTTGTTGATACATGTGATGGGATATTTGGAAGCAAAACCCACAGACTATCGCGATGATTTAGTAAAACAAGCGAAATGCGATATTTTGACATGGAAGTTTGATCACTATGGCGTTTGGAGTGTTGAAAAATTAAATAAAAAAAGTGATAACGATTCCAGTAATGGGCTGAAGGTAAATTAAATATATTTTTTTTAAATTTCACTCACTAGAAAGAGTGGTAGTATTTATAGTGGTAATATTAAGTTGAGTAGTAGATTTTGTCCGCATCTATATATTATATTATTATTTATTTTACCAATATTGTATTATATCATTTTTATTATAAAAATGTTGAAGCTGAGTTGATTCTTGAAATATACGTTCTCAAAATAATTTTCACATATTTTTCAACACGCGAAACATGTATTTTACACAGCGTGTTTATGAAACTATTTTCGATTTTGTTTATGCATATATAAAACTTCGAAGAAGGAAAACATTTTTAAATAGAAATAATATTTTACTAAAAATTTTACTATAAATAAATTATTTGAATTAAAACCTTGATAAAAAGTGAATAAAACCGTCTTATAAAGCTGCAGGTCATGCTAATTAGGATTTAAAAAATGCTCAAAATTATTTGAACTCTAATATCACGCTAAGATTCACTTTCAATATTTACAATGACTTGTTAATGTCCTGTTATATGACAGATTCTGTTACTCTCGAAACATAAGTAGAAAATAAATAAAAAATCATACAGAGGTAACACAATTTATGTTTTTCAATCAATTTAATGATCAAAAGGATGCTTAAAAGTCACATTTTTTTACGATACCATGAGTACCATCTTGCGTATGAGTAGGTATAATTTATCACGGTGTGCTGAGTGCACTGTATGCGATCTAAAATTCTTTATTCTATTCAGTTCAATTCAATTCAATTTATAAAATAACATGTATATGACAAACTTAAATTTAATTCGTATTTGTTGACATTTAATTAGTATGCACATATAAGGATTGAATTAAAGTTAAAGGAGAATTCTGCTTCGGAAAACCCATTCACAGATATGGAACAGATCAATGTCCAGAGTAATATTGTTCAGCATAGTGGTAATTCTTTCAACAGAAGTAACCATCGACAGGTTGGCCTTCTTGATGCTTTTAGGTTATTATTAGGAACATAAAAACCAAGTCAGCAAGCAAACCAAATCGCGCAACAATCGATAAAAATGCGTATCCATTCCTTCTAGTTTCTAAACTATTGTAGTCAGGCGTACCTACACTAGAGAAACTCGGTTGGGTAGAGGCAAGAACAATGCCCGTACTCTCTCAATTAGAGATAATTAGAATTAGTTGTGTATAAAAGAAGAGATAGATTAAATGTCAATCTAAATTCCATTACAGGTATGGTGGCTACCATTAGGAAGATGTGTTGATCTGACGACGGAAGCTGACACTGATTTGTGTCCGAACGGTACACCTCTAATTAACAGCCTGAAAGAAGGAACGTGCAACTGTGATTGGACATCTGCCGAAATACAGGTCAGTTGCTAAAAGTATTACCCTGTAAGGACATAAATACTTTAAGTGTAGGCTTTATATTATTAAATCATGACTTTTACGTAAACATATATATGTGTTGGATACGATATTTTGAAAAAGAAATGAAATTATATACCTCGTAATACTCCTCTCTTATCAAAATCTGAGTAATATTATTATCATAATAATCATATAAATAGCTACTCAGGTTTTAATATATCGAGCTGAAGTGACAGACGAAATGAAACACTAAAAAAAATTACATTTACTTATTCAAAAAGTCACTGGAGCGGAACTACGTTATTATTTAGAGCACTATTTTGTGATTCACATTCGTGATATAGTACCTACGCATATATAAATATATGCGTAGGTACTATTTGTTCACGCTGCGCCGTTTTTGTCTAAAGCTTGTTTAATGTTTATGGTATGTCGCACGGGGTTCACAGATCGCATTCTTCGGTCTTGTCGTTATCAAAAACAAAACTGTCTTGATGTGCGATGACGTTGACTTTTATATAAAGTCCATGATTTCTGGAACATTTCCCGTATGTTACTATGTATTATATCTAGAGTACCTACTGAAAATTTTTAAAATTTCATTCTACTATCGTTGTTCTGTTAGATAAATATTTAATTTTTTTTTTGTCCAAAATATATGTTTATGTAAAAGTCACATTTCAATGTACTCACTGCTCGCGCCTGTTATGAAGCCGTGTTCCGTCTACTTAGCTGGACTTTTACTTAAGGGGGGGGTAAGGTTAATTCGTACAAAAAAAGGCATGTTTTTGTGAATTTTTTGTGACGACACAGTTAAAATCTCTTTATTAAAACCAATAGTACATTAAAGGACGATATTTGAAAAATATTGTGTATAATTTTCAAGACAAAATATTAAGAAATACGGCAATGGCAGCAATTATTCGGACGTGTCTCGGAAGAAAGTAGAATTGCGGTGTCCATCATAACTTGGTGCTAAATCATCTGAAATCAAAAAATCAAAGTTCATTCGTTAGATAATAGATTTTCCCAGGTAACGCTGGGAGGGTTTTTTGAAATTTCAATTTTTCAATTTTTTGGAACACTTTGAAGGGAAAAACGCGATTTTTTGCGAAAAATATCGACTAATTTGTTATTAAAAAATAAAAATTAATAACAAATTTGAAAAAAACTCGACAGCGTTACCTCGTAAATTATGTACAGAAATAGTATTCAAAATTTCAAAAGGATCGGTGCAGTAGTTTTGAAGTTATGATGGACACCGACTTTGAAAACGTGATATGTGGGGAAAACGATTTAAAGTTTTGCACACTGTAAAATTCAAAATAAAACTCAACACTTATTTTATACTTACACATAATCGTCGATGCCATGTTCACACGGCAAAGAGCTTTCATCATCAGCATCTGTTTGTCCTTGTCTACGCAAAACTCTTCCAATGCAAATAGCACGTCCGGTAGTCCTCAGGTGAGCGCGTCTCTTAGCTGCCCGAGCAGGTATAGAAAATCAGTCTGAGTATCGCTCAAATGTTCATAATTTCGTCAATTTTGCTCCGATTGACTTGAAATTTTGACACAATATTCTTACGATGTTATACATTCATTTAAAAAATTAAAAATAAAATGCAAAAAAAAAGTTAAAAACCGTACCCCCCCTTGAGTTAAAATATGGAGTTTTTTCGTGATGATGTTTCATTTTTTTAAGTTTAAATTAATAAATATATGAGTAATATGTGAAAAAAATTCAGATTTCCAGCATTATTTCAAGATCTAATACTTGAATAAATCATTAAATTGAAAGCCGAGATTAAAATTTTCAGATTTTTACTGTTTGAAAAACAATTTCTTCTTTATTTATCAAAATAAAAACATCTTCATTTCCTTCCACTTTATCCATCCAGGTAATTTTATATCAAATGTCAAATGCCACATATTAAATGCTTCATCATTTTTTTAGATCCAGAGAATACGTAGCACTTGATCATTGTCACATTAGAAATCTGGGGTTTTGGTGATCATTGCATAAACAAAAATGTACATATTTTAATTAAAATATTAAATATTTAATCATTTTTAGGGCAAAGAAGGATGCTATGAATACTTCCAACAAGGACCGTGCGCGAGCGGTGAAGTTGTCACACACGATACGCTTCTGAAGAAAGACGTCTGTTCTAAGGATTTGTGTGCTATACAAAATACCAATGTTACGCTGAATTCTGAATATAGATATGTACCGCTAAATGGTAATGGATCTTGTTACATGCTAGGTTCAGCCGGACCGTGTGATGCTAATGAAATTGTACTTGTATCATATGAAAAAGTGCCATCATGCCAGATGATTCCTACATACTTCTTAAGGTTTCCTGAACCGCCTTGTTTAATTTCTGAAAAAACCTTTTCGTGCAGGATACAGGTTTCAGTTACATCTGAAGACGATAAAACTAAGTATATTGATCAACTCAAGGCTGACTTACAATAAACATAATAAGTTTTTGAACCTCACTTTATATTTGCTCGGTATTTTTGTTAACATTGTTCAATTAATTAATTCTTTATGTTCCGTATCCTACGAAAGATTGGCCATAAATTTTCAGTTTGGTGATACAATATATCTTCTCGATCTTCTATGGTTATCTAAAGTAGCGGTTATTATCTTATTTGTAGCAGTTTAGAATTGTTTGATCGTGGATCTCCGGAACCATTGTCATACATTTTTCTGCTACGATGTCCTTATTTTCCACGAACTTTTATGTTCATATTTTTAATTAAATGATATGTCAGTATCAGATAATTTTTTGACGTCTCATGATATGTCAAAAATGTTCTGAGCTTAAGTTTAAGCATTTTAAGTCACTCTTTATTGTGTCGAAAATAATCCTATCAACCTAAGCTAATCAATTTAGAAACCATTTTAGATCCACTTCTCAAATTATTCATGTTACTTTAACATTGCTTCAGTGAGTGCCTGTGTTTCCATTCTAAATGGATGCAAGTAAACATGTATTATTCGATACTTTTCCTGTGCTAAGTGCAAAAGATCACCAGCATTTATGACACTGAACTATTTTCTGAGGATACACAGATACTTTTTATACCTACACCTCTGCTGCCTTCTATCTTTCCCTCAGTGAGTTGTAAGAAACATATTTCAGTTTTCCTTCGTTCGATAGTTGTTATCAGTTCTGTTAACTTAGTCATGGGTCTAGATTGTTTTTCATTAATAATGCGGTTAACCCAAGAGACATTAAACATAAATTTTATATTCTAGTTTCTAGTAGTTTCTATTTTAACTATAAAAAGTGTATTCTATATAACTATAAAAAGGTTTAACTTGGAAACAAAATTTGCAATATTCGGTCGCGCTAAAGACCGTAAAATGTCGTATGATGGACTGCTTTGACCTTGAAACCCAAGCAGTCCACAGTTGCGCGGTTATATGAAGTTTTATTTCATCATCTTTACCTTAAAAAGTGTATTAAGGTCCACTAATTGTCAGAAATTATTTTATATCGTACTTTATTGTTTTTCAAGAACCCAAAGGGTCATTAAGGACCTATTATTGAGAATAACAATATGTATATTGTTTTTCTTAATAAAATCCTTTTTTTCTCAACAGTTTTTAGTAAAAATAAATATCTAATACATAACAAGAAAACTAGTAACCATCTGTATTATATCGTATACATGGAAGTACATCGTATAAAAACCGGTTTATTTAATGTTATCCGTCATTTATTGTTTCTTTAAACGTCCTTTCCAAGAATCAGTATGGCTTGCCCTTCGATGACTCTTTTGCTTCACGACTAATGATTCAATCTTAATGTTATTATTATTCAACTATAGAGAATTAGCATTTATAATATATATAAACTGAGTAATTATTTGTATTGAACCTATTGAAATCAGTTGCAAAAAGATTAATAGATACGGAAAAACAATTAAATCTTAGATGTGTTAGTTTTACTTACAAACTTACATGTTTGATGTAAATTTACATGTTTTATTTGAAAACATAATGGAATTGATAACAATCTAATTATAATTCCACTGAAGCCAGAAAATTATATAAAAGAAAAACAAACAATTATTAATATTGCTAAAAATAACGGCTATAGAGAAAAAACCATAGATAATATTATAAAAAAGAAAGAAACACAAACAGCAATATACACATACTTATATAACAAAACACCAAACGTCAACGATAAAAATAAACCTTGGAGAAAAATAATATATGTTGGAAAACTTACAACGGATCTATTAAATTCGTGCAAAGACAAAAATTTCAACCCGCGTTCTATACGAAAAATAGTATCAAAAGTTATTTATTAAACAATAAGTTAAAAATCTCCGATGAAAATAAAAGCGGGGTTTATCAATTAAGTTGTGGAGATTGCGACGCGATTTACATCGGACAAAGTGGGAGAAAAATAAAGGAAAGACTTAAAGAGCATAAAAGAGCCGTAAAAAACTTTAGTTTAAATTCAGAAATGGCAGATCATGCCAGAATGGAGGGACATAAGTTTGATTCGAAATTATTATATGGGTGCAATAAAGGAAGAAAGATGGACATCTTAGAGATTTTAGAAATAAATAATAATAAAATAAATAATAAAAATATAATTAATATCCAGGTACCGCCCATAACCTCCCCACTCCTATCCATTCTAACCCCGCCCCCAACCCCCACCACCATTACACCCACCCAATCCCTATAAATTCTGTCTCGAATTATTTTTAATTTAGTTGTAAAAGTGTTGTTATTGACAATGGGAGAAATCCCGAAAACGTTCTAACAATTCAAAATAAATATAGTGAATAAAACAGTGTTGTTTACCCTCATTTTTTAAATATTAAAAATGAATTTCCACAATGTTACAAACAAAAAACTTGAACATTTATAATTATTAATTTTTTTAACGAAAATTTGATAGATCTTCTTGATCGTCGCCACGAGTCTGCTTGCCAAGTTTCAGCTCGATTGGATCACGGGAAAAGGGTCAAAAATCGGTCCAAAGTTTTTGTTGACGGCAAGCAAGCAGACGCCACGAGTTAATATAAAGGGAGTAATAATAACAAAATGAACGAAATCTGTCGATAAAGACTTTTTTCGCTTGTTTTTAACCCTTTAAGCGAATATTTAATAAACTTATCTGGATTCAAAAATTAAAAAATTTCGTCAGTTCGAATTACAAAATTCTTTTATGAAAAAAAAAGCTCGGATCCATCGAGTCTTTGATCGGGTATCGGGTTTGGGATTTTCGCCTAAACCCAGAGGGTACCGGATCCGAAAAACCCTACCTATAATGCAACATCTCTTATCAAGCGGTTCTCTATATTATATTATTTGGGACGATTCGCCTTTTAAACTGAAGCTATTGAGACAAATAGAACACTGAATAATGAACAGAAAAATCAATGGAATTTTATCAAAATCAGAACGCGGTCCTGATAGGATAAGAATTCATTCCTTAAAAACCTTTCAGTCAGTCAGTCAGATATCTGAATATTTTTTCTGGTCAGTGGTCAATGATGTTTGAATAGCCAAAAAGATTGCAAATATATATTCATGAACTCTTAAGATAACATAAAAAGCCTACACAGGGAACTGAGATATGGACAATGTCATACTCAACTTAAAAGTCACCCAAAAACAACTCCGAGAGATCGTACCTCAATACATACAGAGAGTAACTTAATAGACACATTCGCCAGAACACCAAAGTAATAGATGTTACAAAAAAAAAAAATCTGCGTGATCAAATGGCAATAGGCTGAACATATTTATTTTTGACGAGATTAGAAGAGTGGTGACCAACAGATGATGCTTTACGTAATGGTCAATTACTTCTTAATTTTCGAAGCCCCTTAAGTCATCTAATGCTTTTCCTTTATTATCAATATAAAGGATATTGATTTCTGTATTTTTATTAAAACTGCGGTTAACAACCATAAAGGAATAGCTCATTATAATAGTTGATGACGAATTTATTAAAATTAATATAAAAAATACCCTGAATGAAATACTATCTGCGAGTACACTGTAGTGTGCAGGCCTTTATCGTTACCTACAATGTGACACTCAATTGAACAGGAAACAGATGTTTACAATGAGAGGGTATGCAAAGTATGGGAGAGGTGAGTACCAATCTGTTATTTAGAAGCAGGTCGCTCGTCACAATTGAGAAAAATTTCAATTCTCCCTTCGAAATGTTTCCTAATGTAATTTACCTGAAACTTATGATGTTTATTATAATAAGCAGTTTGAAAAAGTATCAAAGCTTTTAGAGTGTCATAGCTATCGACAAGTGCATGAGCTATGAGCTGTAGATAGCTTTGAACTAAGGTTAGGAGATTTTTAAAATTTTTAAAGAAAGCACAAATTTTGTGACTTGACATAATAATTGAAATATACTTTATTTGCTCAAATTTAACAATAAATATAAATAAATAAAATAATAATATAAAAATGTCAAGACCGTAAGATTTGGAGCCTCGCAACCTTTCGACTCGAGCGACGTGCTTGAACCACGCGTGTCACACTCTAAGTGTCTGATTACAGCAAGTTACGAACTTTACGGACCGACAGACAGACAATGCAATTATTAGATATATTTATTAGTAGATTTTTTTGAAATACGGTGAAGTTATTTTGAAAGGATTCTGTCAACTTTATTGATAGAACAGGCATCGTTGCAACATTCTCGTTACTGACCAAATAAGTTCGCGATTGTACCACAATAAATTCAAACCATCGACCACAACATATAGGCGTATAATGGTTGACTCATTCACTAACGATCAAAATGGTATGGCCTATTGTCGACCGCAAAAAAATAGCAGATTACATATCTGGTTCTGAACGCCATCGCATAAACCTTATTTTTAAGTCAGTCCTATTAACAACAGCAAGCTGATTTATTTTAGCTCGGCCCCTTTGGCTTCAACATGAACAGTGGTAAAAAATGTTGATGTTTGATGTTGATTATATTTTTTAAATGTTTTGGTGAATGACTCAATAAACAAAAATTATCAGATATTTTGAATATGTTCAAATTTTTCAAGAACACAATACTTGATTTTATCCCCAAGGCAACGTCATTAATCAAGCTATATTAAGGATGTCTCACAGAGACGAAGGCATTTTTTTATATGGGAAAATAGGTATGGAAATCTTTTTCGGGTGGTCATGGGACTTTCCACCTATCGTATAGCTGGCTTAGTGGTAGTCTATCATGAATGGAATAAACGTTACATTGTGTAAAGTAATCACTTAAGCCAGTCGTACGATAGGTCGTAAACCCTACAAACATCCATAAAAGACTTCCATACCTACATTACCAAAAAACATGCCTTCGTGTCTGTGAGACATCTATAATATATCTTGATCAAAACATATCGATCAATAAAACATTCAAAAAATTTGGGATGCATTCAATAATGCAGTTTTAATAATATTTCAGTGAGAGTTTCATAACTTCATTCCATTTAGGTGTGAATAGTTGAATAGCTCGAAGTAGTTATAATCTATTAGTCAAAGTCTATAGGCGTAAAATAAATAAAGAATTGGCATAATATTTACTCAAACTACTCAGAAGATATCACATTTTGATTTAAATAGTATAAAATGTGTAGGGAGATGATTTACCCTGACTCTGAGATGATTTCTGTGTCATGCATACATGATCCAATTCATTGTGGAAATGTGTCTGGTTGGAAAATTATTTTAGACATTTGGATCAAGTAGTATTGTGTTGTCATGATAATACTGCTGAGTCGGGTCAAACGAGTAGGTCAATAGATTATAGACACGATATTGAAAACGAACACAATGTAGTGCAAGTAAAGCAAAGAAATTCATTATTTCACATGTTGTGCATTTGAGGTTAGTTTTTGCCAAGGGACGGTCGAGCAAACATCATTGTAAGATTTTTTTAAGTACTGTTGATCTTGTTCTTATATGTCTGTGTCATATTTTATTGTTAAGGGTAAAATGTCGAAGCTTGAAGCGTCTGAAGAACACGATCGAGGATATACATACTAGATTGTATATACTTATTGTATTTATTGTATAAAATAGGTGTACCCATAAGTAATCAATTATTTTTAGTGTGGAATGTTTGCTTCAGTCTAGCTCAGAATCCCAAACTGAGTATTCAGTAAATAGCAAACACTCTTCAGGCTACTTGGTCAACAGTTTAAAGACATTGTATTGCCAACAATTGGATAGATTTCACAACCAATTGTTGGTAAAACGACCAGGTCTAGTCAACAGAAAAGGGGTAATATTGCAACATGATAATGCCCGGCCGCATGCCGCAAGCAACCCAAGAAAAAATAAAGCAGCTAAACTGGGAGGTTTTAGCATATCCATATCCCCCATATTGCTCAGACATAGCACCATCCGATTTTTATTTATTCCGGTCCATGGAACACTACCTGAAGAATAAAAATTTTAAAAATGTCGACGATGTTCGAACTCACCTAGAAGCACATTTTTCTTCAAAGGATGCTGAATTATATGATAAGGAAGTTAAAAGTCTATTAACAAGATGACAAAAGGTCCTTGATAACGATGCAGATTATATAATCGATTAAAAATAAAATTAAATTTAGTTAATTTTTTTTTGTTGCCACTAAAATAATTGATTACTTATGGGTACATGACCTAAGAGAATATACAAACTAGATTTATGTTCTCTAAGGTTCTGACCTCAGAGAAATGTCACTTATGGTGTCGGTGATTCAAATCGAGCAGTAGGAATTTCAAAGACGCTCCCCACAATTAGGGCGACCTTTAAAGTTTGACGATGAGCTTTTAAAATCTGTGGTGGAATCAAATCCTCATCAAACCATTGAAGAATTATCCCAAAAACTTGCATATCTATGGTCCACAAAACAGGAACATTTAAAACGAATTGGCAAAACAAACAGAATGGGTTATTAAGCGAGTGATTATTCTGCACGATAATGCATGCCCTCACAAGGGAAAAATGG
Source organism: Agrypnia vestita (assembly GCA_016648135.1). Lineage (NCBI taxonomy): Eukaryota > Metazoa > Arthropoda > Insecta > Trichoptera > Phryganeidae > Agrypnia > Agrypnia vestita. The sequence continues at coordinate 12,766 of JADDOH010002692.1, forward strand.
CATGCGATAAAATCCCTAAGATGGGCTTTAAAGTATTCTGCATATTTGGCAAATCTCGCTCCTATGGAACAAAAATTAAGAGGGAAAAAATTAATATTGTGAGTGATGTGGAAAACCACCTTTTGTTATTTTTCAATTGAAAACCAGCAAGTATCTACGAATAAGATATTGAAAAGTTGACAGAAAGGTGGGATAATGTTATATAAAATGAGAGAAATTTTATTTTTGATTATATTGTAAAAAAAACAAAGAAATAAATATATTAAAAATAATGGATTACTTTCTGGTACCCCCGTTATGACATACATATATGAGAAAAAAAATAGATTATGTCACATGGCCGACCTTGCTACGCTCTTGTCTCGGCAGCATCTCCCGCTGCGCGTTTTTTCGGTGTAATGCTGCTCTTTTATTTGTATATCTTCACTTATTCCCGGAGCTTATCTCTGGGAGAGAAATGATCAAGTATATGCAATCGCCCCCGCTATTTCATTCGACCATCACTTAATCCCTAAAAATGTATTAAAAACAAATTCATAAAAGTATTCTCATGAGAATGTTGTACACGACCCAAAGGTAACTTGTGCAAGTTTGTCCTTTATCTGAATGCGGGGATGTTTATTTTTGGCAAAATAGAGCCCTGTTATAATATCCAATGTACATATATACTTCGCTATTCAGCACAGCACAGCCTTGCTCGGCCACAGTACACGTTGCTTAGCTCAGGGCTTGCTGCCACTCCCCAACAGCCTACCTTGAGACATAATATAGAATACCAAATATAAAAAAACATAGTTAAATAAAAATTATTTCAAGATGTCTATCAAATAACAGCAATTTATAATAGGAAATGCTTTATTTTATGTGTCACATTAATATTCTTACTATTTTCAAATTAAACTTGTGCTATTAAAAATTGGTCGCCTGGAATAAGGCTCAAACTACCGACTATGCATTTCTAGGTGAGAGTCTTAACCACCAGACAAACAATTTAATTTTAAAAATACACTAGATTTGTAATTGTTAATTGAAAAATATTAATTTTATGAATGTGAAATGAAGTGCTTGTGTGACCTGGGCGAGTATGAATATTTACGGGCTTGTATGCGAAGTTGTGGATAAGGTGAGAGTTGTGTCAGGGCAGAAGAGTATGGCGTTCTGTTCTTTCTTCTTAGCCCCCCAGGAAAACGCCATGATAGTGTGGTAGTTAGTCAGTTATGAGAATTTACTTAACTTTACAACAATTTTAAATTAAATCGTGTAAAAAAAAACGTAGTTTATAATATTGACGATAAAACGAATTTTTATTATCACATGTATTTTGCTGATAGAATTGAAATTCTGTTTATTGGATAGAAGCACTTTTGTTTCTTATAATCCTATATGAGTGGTATAAAAGCAAAAAAAGCAAAAGAATCATCCGGAGATAAATACAAAAAACCACATGAAGGAGTTTCTTCTCTGGAATCTATGAAACGTAGATACATACATCTTATTGGAAATATGTTTTTTATAACAATTGCCACCTCAGTTATCCTTTAACAAACGTGTATGTAAAAAAAATCAAACATGGATATTGCTGTTTTCTACCAAATAGTGGACATTGCTGCATTTGCTATTTACATAATTGTATATTGCTTGTTTGCTATGATCATCAAGTCTCTTTTTGCTATGATCATCAACTCTCATAAAGCGGCCATTTTGGCACATGGACACTTGGTAGCTGATAGTTTGAAAAGGATATTGCCGTCTTCGCTTTTAATAGTGATTTAGAAACATGATTTTAGAATCTTTAGAGCTATATTTTCTTTAAGAATTTGAATCCAATACATTCTTAATTAGTAATTCTCGGTGACTGCAACCAAAACATATTACATTACAGATTCAAGTAAATAGAAATAAAAATTGTAAATAAATAAATAAATTACACAATCGCGATTAAAATAAAGGTATTGAATAAATAACAAATATAAACATAAGTCAGTTTCGTTTTGAGTTTATAGATAACTCACTTACTTAACCACCACACTATAAAGGAACGCAAAACACGAAAACAAAAATAAACAAAAATTGCTTAAGGCTCGATAACAATATACATGGTTATTTGGATAATATTAATAACCTTGCAGGACTATATTCCTGCCTTGATTATGAGTCGAAAATGTTCAAGCAGCCATGACCTAATATCAATAAATATGGAGTTACACAATATCAAAGTTTGCATTTTTTTCACAATATTTTTGACTTATTTTTTACAAAACGTTGAACTATCATAACAGTAACTTATATCGATTACGAAAAATTCATTCGTTTCAATACAAGTTAAATAAAATGATAAAAACCCTGAAAAATTTCCAATTGGAATTCGAGGGTTTTTATTATTTTATTTGACTTGTATTAAAGGGAATGAATTTTTCACATTTAATATAAGTTATTGTAATAATAGCCCAACGTTTTACAAAAAACAAGCCAGAAATATTTAAAAAAAATGCAAACTTAGGTGTCGCATATCTCCATAACTATTGATATTAGATCATGATTGCTTGAACATTTTCGACTCATAATTAAAGCAGGAATATAGTGATGCGAGGTTATTAATGTTTTTTAAATAACCCTGTATAAGCAAACGTAAGACTTTTATTCCCGTAAAAAATCAAATATCAGCTGAACTGAATTAATTCTTAATACTGTGTAATCTATGGATTGGCGAATCAATATTGTTGTTTGTTCTCGATGCATCTTGTGGTACGGGTTGCAACACGGAACTTGTAATTAGAGTTTGATTATTTTTCTAACCGACGTTTCGGATCTCATCATAGGGTCTATCGCCAGTGATAAGTTATTGCCAACACATCAGTCCTGATGATGGACCTCGACCTCTGCCAGCCTCCACTCTGAAACATACGAAGCGTCAGCCAGAGAGGTCATATGCATACGAAAAATGTCCACATAACTCTAACCAGAATATTTTGAATTCTGAGAATATTTTTATATGAACTACAGAAATAAATGGTGGACGTAAATTAATTTTTTCCTTTATATTTACACTCGGTTTTGTACAAAAGCATTTAGTGATTATTATTAAAATTAACTTATTATTAAATTAATTAATTGGATGTCATCGATTTTAGGATCCAAAGCATTGCGAAAATGAGGAAGAAACTGTCGTGTATGTGGAAAAGTTGAAAGAAGTTGTTAACTCAAAGGACTTGTGTGCTAAGACAAACGTGAACATAACAGATATTTTCCGGAGATTTATTCCGCTGAACGGAACCGGCTAGTGTTATTGAATTTTGCTCTTTTTAATTTTATGTGTCCTGTGTAAGCGGTGGGTACGGTGGGTGGGTGGGTCAAGTCTTATCTCTATTTATATAAAGTTAATTATCTATATATAGTTAATTAATAAGATAAAATAATATCAGGATGTTTTTTGTTCTTTTTACTTCGATTTCTTTTTGTCTTGCTACAAAACAATTTTACATTGGATAGAATACAAATATATTTTTCCTTAGCTACATATAAAGAAACCCGTGTTTCCCTATTCACCAAGTTTCCTCCACAACTAGCCACAAACACCCACCGGTGATTATAGTGGTGGATAGCCCTTGGTGTCACATTGAAAATATGCGAGTTTGGCGGGGGTGGCTGTGCGTGGGTGGGAGTGGGTGACGAAAATGTGCCTTCTAGTACATTGTTTTATTATGGGAAGGCCGCAAATGCTTCAGATTGTTTCAAAATAGGCGCGCTGACTGTGTCGGTGAGTCTAGAAGGTTCCGAAAAAACCTGCTCTAGAAAATTCTGGAAGGAGAAGGAAATTCCCCAAAGTTCTATAAAGTACTAAACTGAGTGGCGGAATGTGTCAGTGTGTCTAGAAGGTTTCTGTACAATCGAATTTCTTGAAAGTTCTCGAAGGAGAATGTTCTAGAAGGTTCGCGAAACTTCTACGACGATCCATACAGTGTTCTAAAAATCTACGCGTGCGAAGCCCCGCGGGCACAGCCAATTTTAACTAGTTAGAACATTTTTATTAGATTTATCCTGATAAACAGTCAATGATGTTTCACCGGTTTTAAGCACAAACGTACTGTATAATTCTACTTTTGCGGTCTTCACGGATACGGGCATTTCTCTGCGAGCTCTATTGATTGTGCCTACGATACTAGTATTTTTGGACTTCAAATATTCCGCTAACAAAAGTGAAGTGAAAATGTTGTCACAAGTAACATTTCTGCCATTATTGATGTACGGCTTCATCAATTTTTTCACAACCCAATCACCTAAACGCTCATTATTTGGTCTATTATCATATTTTCCAAGGTAAAGAAACGTATTTATTACATAATTTTCATCTTTGTCTACGTAGAAACAATGACGGGGCAAAAAAGGGACAAGCGGTACTTCTAGGTATATCTTATTTATTTTAATAAACTATTCTTGTTATAAAATTGAAAACGTTTTGAATTATATAAATACATAAAATTACTAAAAGTCAAAAAGTTTCACCGACATAAATAAAAAAAACAAAAAAGTTATAGAGGATCATTCTTGCGGATAGGATAAAAATGGGACAGCGGCGCTTCTAGTGTTAAGATTAATTAATTAAGATTTACTTAATCGTTTGTTTGTTTATCTCCAAATTACTTTACCTAATTGTTTATAAGAGCATTGTGTAAGCATCATGAAATGCTTGTCAAAAGAATATGGGTAAATGGCTATATGGTCAAGAATCCCCCATGTAGAACCCACAATACACCCATGGAATTTTGAAAGTAGAAAAACCAAGAAGAAGGTGGAAAGATAGCTGGTGCTTCACTTTTCAAAAGGAAAGTTCCCGTTCTATAACAGATCAATGATTATTTTTTTTAAAGTTCACAAACAATAAAAAAACGTAACATGACACAGGTAATAAAATTATAATACAATATAATGATCTAGAATAAGAAGAAGGCTGTATGGTAATAATTAACAATTTCACCTATCAGTTTAATATTAATAGAGGTAGTGGGATAAGAACCCCACCATGATAAAATCATTCATACAAGTAAGCCATCTGTACGGTCATTCAAGACTTGGGTCGGAGTGGGATTTACCCTTGGGCCGTCTAAGGCTGCGCGATTTATGACGGGCAAAAACTTTAAACAGGTTTTGCAGAAAATTAAATTAAAAAAAATAGAATGGAATGATGATTGGCAAAAGCGAAGAGCAATGTAATACAAAATGCCAGAATAGGCGTCTAAAACAAGTGAACAGTTTCAAATACCTCGTAGTAATAACATCCCAGGATGAAAAGCAAGAAAGTGAATTGGATAGGAGGATAGGAGCCGCAAGCCAGGTAGCACGATCCCTGTATTATCCCGTACTTAAAAAACCGGAGCGCAGACAGTGGATCTGGATCTTGACCGAAATAACCCGTTCAAGGCTACAGAGGGCCGATATGGGATTTCTACGAGGAAAAGTAGGAGTTACCAGGAGGGACAGAATCAGAAACATGCAAATAACCTCTTATGTAAGAACCTCTTATGCGGTGCAGGGACCCTAACTCTATAGGATGAGGGGTAGAAGAAGAAGAATCCAGACCATTTCCTTAGGAGGTTTGTGATAAACCTGATCTACCCGTGTATAAAGTGGTTGTGCCTTAGCTCACCGAGCCGAAGCTACCAACTAAATTTTTTTTGAATCTAACCAAAATTAATAAACCATCTAATATAAGTTCTAATTCAGATACGTAACCTAAAATACTCTTACTGATCTCGAACGTACTGTTCCGAAATACACTTTATTAAATAGATAATAACCTATTAGCATCTCTACGTAGATAAAAGGTTAGAATTATCCGTTTTGAATGAACTGAAAGGATTATTTTGTAAGAACGCAATGCGGTCGTAATGTCTCATATCGATGTTTAATTAATATCAAAATCCTATTAACTTCTCGCAAGTTTCATTCTAAATGCAAATACTACCTAATGGCTTTTATCCTAGTTTACCAGGATATGTCTCTATACTAGATTATTTATTAAATGGCTCATGATGTCGTTTTTTCTAATTTATAAATAAATAAATCACTATACTCTCACTCAATTACTATAGAAACGTCGAAGTTATTGGCTCGTGATATCGTCTTTAGTCTATAACTCCCCCCCTATTGTGACGCACATGGCAACCCAAATATTTCAGAAAACGTGTTGGAAATTCTATATTTACACATACAAAGATAATAATATACTTGTAATTTTAACTCGGACTTGACTACAATACGTATAAAATTTATTGTTTAGAGTTTCCATTTACTGGAATAACTAACCATAACAGAAACGAATAATATCTGAAAGAAAAAGCACATTTACATATCATTTTGTTTATTATTTCGTTATTATTTATATTACATATCGTTAATTATTTCGCTCTATATTGACGCTTGTACGATGGCGTCATAACAGCGAAAATTTTGTTTATCTTTCGAAAATGCGGCAAAGCGCAGGCATTTATAATACTCCTATATTTTAATATTGACATTTTGACACTATAACAGCGATGAATTTGGATGCTTTCGTAACTGATTGTGAAATACCGAAACAAATTGCTTTGGAAATTATATCTCAGATACCGTAAAAAACGCTCGAAACAAACGAAACCAGCGTGGTCTATCGGTCAAAAACCCTCAAAAAACTCTCGAGTTAACGCTCCAACACCTACTTATAAACTTTTTTCATCGGAAATTCCTTCTCGAAGCTTCCCCCTCCACCAAAGATCTCATTGGTTAATTCCTATCATATTTTCAAATCAGGCCTATCACGAGCTAACACCTACTTACCAGTCTATCTACCATGGGTGTAGATGAAACTTTTCTCCAATACGAATAATATTTTTTTTTTTGAATCGACGTCCTGTCATCAGTGGCGCAGTCGTGACTCTCACAACACAAGTAATAAATTAATCTTAAATAGTTCTTTTGGAGATATTCGATATAATTATTATTTTATTTCTTATTTCTTGTAATAGGGTGGCAGGTTAAATTCATCACAGGTTTACACCATCTCGACATTTAAAAAAAAATCGTTTTTTTGCTTTATCTTATGGGTTGAAATTCTGAAAATAATTTGATCCATCACCGTTCAAAAATTACGAAAATTGTCAAAGTAATAGCAATTTGAAGCTAGCGTTGTAGGTGAATTTTTAAACTAATAACATTATTTTTTTGTGTTTTTCTCGAATCTCCTTTTTTCTGAATAACTTTTTAGCCGATTTTCTTAAAATTTTGTAAAAAAATTGTAAATATGTAACATTATCTACGAAATGATCATTGATTTTTTTTGCGTCGTTTGATAAATGTGAATTTTATACTTCAATTTTTTTAGGGAAATAAAAGACTTTTCGAACATGACATGTTGTGCATAACTATAATAATATTAACCTATTTTTACGAATTCAAAAATATTTTTCTGTAAAATAATTTCATTTTCAATAAAACATATTGAGTTAGAGGCGATGCGCTCCACTCGCATTGTTTTAAAATATGAATACTCCCACGGAATACTCGGATTCGAGCTAACAATAGAAAATATGTTTATTTGATTACAACAAAAAACTTGTAATCGAATTATTGTATCGCTTTTTGCTACAAAAAGTCAATGCAAAATATTTTAGTTTGAGCATTTAACTGCCAGCAATATTTATTGATGATGAACAGATAGATACAGTGATAATTCGGCGTTATATTCAAAAACATAATTAAACATAAAAATATTCACAATATTAGGGAATTGAAAAAAATATATAGTAAGATTTATTAGACGTCATTTTTGGAATTCAATACACATAAGTTAAGATGGGCGCAAATAAAAAGTGCGAAAGTTCAATTTTTTAATTAAAAAATATTTAAAGTTGGTGGAATCTTCTTGGATTCTGTCGACTGGTGAAAAAAAAGATCCTTCGCGGAGACCACTCCCATTTTATCTGTAACCATCAGAATAAAAAAAAACAAAAATAATATCAAAATTCACACTATTATTTAGTCTTTAATGAAGAGGTTTTTGAAAATATTGATTTTTGACAAAATGGCGGGCGATTGAATTTAAACAAGCGTTTTTTAGGGAAAAATTCGGGTTTATAATGGCGTTAAAAAAAATAGAGTCACTTGAAAAGAAAATCCTACGATAAAGACTAGATATTAAATACTTTTTCGTTAATTCGATTTTTTTGTATGGCTTTTCTAATTGTTTAATAAATTTGTTAATAATTCACGGAACTTTGTTCTGAAATTAGAGCTTTTTTATGGAAACGAATTCAAATCTTCGTGCAAACTTCGTAAAACACTCCTTCGGGCATCTAATTTGTTGATAGGATTGTTTTGAACGGCTGCGGCCACTACGGCGATGATGTTTGATGTTCGAACTGTTGATCTCGATGGTAGGGCGTCTTTTGGATAGTGGCATGTGTGTTGAAACTTTCTACAACTCGCACAGTGGTCCACCGACTGCGCGCATCCCGATTTGTTTGAGTTTTCAATGCACTCTTTACGAAAATCGGAGACTTTAGTTCACCATACAGATGCACCATTCGTATTCAATCTTGTTTATTTTCAAAAATTTGTATACCGCCACGTATTCTCAAAAAAGAAGAAATTAAAAAAAAAAAAAATAACAGAATTATTCACATTTGTTTTTGTAGCAACATTCGTGCCCCTGAAAATTCTTCGTAAATTGCAGTGGTTGATATGGCAGATTATTATAACTTTACAATATTCATTAAAATATTGTATATATTTGCATGATTCTATTTTATATACTATGTTTATTACTCTTGTTTCGTAGATATTTAATAAATTATATACTTATTATTTGATATTTATTAAACTAGGTCAAAGTTTTAATTAAATTTAATAATATTTAATAGTTAAGTTTGTCTCAAAGACTTGGATTATTAATAAATTAGCGGCGTCTACAAAGAGATTTGTCTCGAAAGTACAGAGATTTAAGCCTAAAAGACATGGCTGAGCACGAAACGAGCCATCTTCATATTGTTTTGTATGCAGAGTGGAAAGAAGTTATACTTTACCGACAAATGTCAGAGACAAGAGATTAAAATCTCAACCGCTGACACGCACAATTGGAAAAATTGTTTTATACATATATTTTTAAGCTTTTTACATTATTATATTATTTATGGATTTGGCCTTAACATGATAGTTACATACTTGTTGTTTACATAAACACAATTTTTTTCTTTGAATTATGTATTAGTTAGATAAATAATATTCTACAAAATATGATCTATCATGAATCTGTAGAAAATTATTTATCATGAAAAACAAAACATAATTCTCACTCTTTTCAAATAAATCTGGACGCTTGTTCTATAAAAATTGGATTTATTAGCTAGTCTCCTGGAATGGGGCTTGAACTACCGGCCTCTGGATCACAGGATACTAACCAGAAACTACATAACTTAACAAGCTACTCGAATATGTCATCTTTGGCATTGGTATTTTGAACTACTTTGCATGCTAAAAAATTGGTTTATAGTATTTTATAAGTTATCTTAACGTTAAATTATAATTAAAAATAAGATAACCCTAATATATTAGATAAGTAAATGGGAATGATAACCAATAACCTTAGCAATTGGGATGATGGTATCCCAATCCCCGTAAGAGGGTGGGTAAGAAAATTCCAAATAAAGAGAGGAATAGAGAATATAGAAAAGGCCTACATCAGTGGAGAGATAGCTGAAGAAAATGAAGAAGAAATACGATTTAACATTTAAATTCCATTATTCAATAAAACGTTTTTCGTGTTTGCCATTTTTCACTATTTTTCCTGTTTTTTTATAATTATCGAAATGCTTAATACCATTTAATACCATACTTAATACATGTAAATAAGTAAAATTATTAACGAAACAAATAAGCTCACAAGGAAGAAAACTATTTTTTTCAAAAATAAGAAGTCGTTTTCTATTAATGCGATTCAATTTCCCAAGAATTCCTCCGCCTTGGTATCATCCCCGAAGTTGGCAATTCAGACAGATGATACCAAAGTTGTTTTCATTCAATTACGCCGGCATCGCGAGCTTCGAGTGCCTCCTCCTTACGATATAATATAACTCGTAAAACAATCTAATATCATTTCTTCAAGGAAAGAGGACAAAGACGCGGCTCTGTTTATATAGAAAGCCTTTATTGTAAAGTAAATTTTAGTCACGTGATCCAAATGTATTCTCTTTCAAGCTTGATACTGTCGCCGAACAAAGTTTCATAGTAATTTATAATTTATTTATTTTACATACAAATTGTTTTAGGTTTTTTTAATTTGAGAATTTTTTTTATGGTAACTTTGATGTTAAAACATATTTCTTAGTGTTAAATTGATGTCATTAAATTGAATATCTTGTTTAAAACAAATAAGGTTAATCAATTATAATAGATTTACAGGAAAAAACCTATTTCGGAAATTATCGGCAGAATTCAAATGTAAATATTTACCTTACCTTACCATTATCAGAAGAGAACCGTTTAAGAAAACAAACATATTGAGAAAAAACCTTACATTCAATCTTGTTGATTATTTTAATTTTTATAAATGTCACTGAACTTTTTTCTAAAATAGGAATTTAAAAAAAATATTTATTATCATAAAAAAATTAGAATGATACGAGTAATGAAATCAGACATGTTTTTCACTTCGCTTTTCAGAAAAACAAATGAATAGTTTTATAATATTTTTTCCTCAAACACTGCAAAATGAATTTTTGGTAACATTATTTACATAATTAATAAGAAAACACTGAATTTTTCTCTAGGAATGTAGACATGAACTTCTATTTTACATTTACTCTGTATACTTTAGCCAAAACATTCGTTTTATTTGTGGTTATCTGTGAGATTCTGAATATGATTTGTCACCAGATTTTTTTGTAACTCATCTTTGAAACGGTAAAATGCGTATATAAATATTTTTTAAGGTTGATTTTTTCACCATAATTATATGTTATTAAACTATCTTATTTCCATTCCTTTTGGCAGAGCATTCGAGGTTGCAAACACGTAATACATAAGAATCGTAATATTATTTCTTTATTTTATTCCCATTTATTCAACCACGAATATTTTTGACGTCCACTAAAGCATTAGGGGCACTGCCACATCGATCATGATCAGTACAGACGCTTAATTATGTACAAAAAACAACAACAAATTACACGGAGAATAGGAAAAAAAAAAGATTTCTAAGAAAGAATATTCATCAAAGATAAGGGTTTTAAAATAAGAGAATTCCGCTACTTACCATTCACTTGTGGCAGTTCATTTTCCATGCCACCATTTCCCTCGCGGCAAGAGTATTTCATTTCCGTTTGCGGGCCGCCATATTCAACACGTGACCGGAAGTCTGACTCCTTTTGCCTGTTTAAAAAAGAAATCATTTGATATCAAGAAAAAGACATTATAAGGCTTTTAAAAGCTTATCTTATCACTAATACGAATGTTGAATTACACTTTAAGTAATGGATTTTCTAATAAAATTGTTACATATTTTTCACTAATGGTGTATTAAGCTGATTTTATTATGAACATACATCTCACCCAAAATCGGTGTAATGAAAATAATTATCGCTCTTTAAATATTTTTTATATTTTTTTATATTAAAACTGATTGAACATTCTATGTTCTGTGGATTGAACATAAGAATTTAGCTTATTTAAAATAAGCATGACATGCTTTCCAAATATTCATTTAAAATAAATAAACAAATGTCAACAAAATTACAATGTTAGATCGGATGATTTTATCATAATATTGTTAAAATAGATTAACATAAATAAACGAAAACATTACAAGATATATCTTATGCTGAAATATTCGTATTTAAATATATTAAAATTGGATAACTTTGAACAGGAATTTTTGTTTGAAATCTTATTTTATTTGACTTGCAAGACTTGGAGGACTAACAATAAAAACACCAACTACAAACAATTACTATATTTACTACTAGGTATATTATGTTATATGTATCTAAATAAAAGTTTAAAAAAGTAATGTAATTCAGTCTACAGATATGTCAGAAGCATACAAATGAAATATTTAATTAAAATAAATAAATAGATACAGGTAATAAATATAATGATATTGATATAAGAACATTGTTGTTTCAACATTTTGGGCTGATAAATTAGGCAGGAATGTACCTGTAAAGTATTGTGGAATACACCCCGTATTATATATAAGAATATCAGCAAAATTTATAACCAACATTTTTGACAGTGAATTCGATTCGTGTAGCTATAAGAACCCTTCAGGGGCGCAAACTGTCTTCTCAAACATATCATGAACCGTCAGCGAATTCAAATTGCACGCAAGGCTTGCGCTTCTACACTCAACAACCTTTTTAGCATTCCATCGCAGCAGACTTATTTTCATTATTTAAGGTAGTGATACATCATCTTCAATGCTCTTATAAAGATCAAAAATGACGGAACACTCGTTCGCGTCTTTGCTTAGCCCTAATATATATTTATAGTATCTTTTTGGCAGTCCGCGAAGAAGCAGCAGTTGCAACATCGCTATCGTTGCCGCCTTCGCCTTTGCTGGCCCGGGGTTCAAGGCCCATCTCCGGCCGTTTAATCTAATTTTTTAAACCGTGAATTCGAACGAAATTACGGACATTAGACGATGTTACGCATACAAATACACATATTATAATGAACACATGCAGCAATATATATTAAAAATATCTCACAGAGATGAAATTATATTTTTATGGGAAAGTGGGTATGGAAGTCCTTAAGTGTTCATAGGGCTTACATCATATCGTATGGGATAGGTCGTAAACTTTATGTTAGCCCCTGTTAATGATGTCCCTGTGATAAAATCCAGTATGGTGTTTTGAAAAATTTGGACACACTCAAAATATTCTAACACATGCATATTCACTAGGTACTTATATGTAGTCATTATTTAGTAAAGTATTTTCATTTCATTCTCTATAATAAAGTAACGTTATATTTTTTCTGATGTTTATTATATATGATTTTAATTAAAGAATTATTCCATAATAATATAAATCTACTAACAAATGATTTAAACATTATTTTACCTAAACAAAAGTGTTTGCATAAACTGTTACAAACATAAATAATTATCCGAAATTACGTAAATAAAAGTGCTTGAACTTTTGTTAGTAAAAGTGATTGCGCAAATTCGTGTAAATATGTATTATAGTAATTGAAATTCTCATTTTAATAAACCAATTTATTTATTTAAAAATAAAAAAAGATAATTCTAAACATAAAATTACTTCTCTTTGGTACACAAAATATCGTTTTAAAATAATTAAATATGAATGAACAATAACAAATATTTCTACTGACTTTAAATTTAAAAACATAAATAAAAAAATATATTTGTTGATGACGGAATTTTTTTAGGATAAGACTAACGATTACATTTTGTTGATTATTTAATAACGATATTCTGATAACTTTTAAATAATTGACTTGTTTCTGCTGAATCCAAATAATCGTGGGATATAGCTAAACCCATAATCAAAAGTATAATTATTTGTGTTTTGAAAGAAATAATAATATTCAGAATAATTTGAGTTTGTTCAAATTTTTCAAGAACACAATACTGGATTTTATCCCCAGAGGGATATCATTAATCAAGATATATTAAAAACGTCTTAAAGAGAAGAAACTAATTTTTTAATATGGGAAAGTAGGTTGATATGGAAGTCTTTTTGGGTGTCCACAGGGCTTAAGACTTATCCTATGGCTGGCTTAAGTGATAACTTTACACAATGAAACGTTCAACACGTTCACTCATGATAGCTTACCACATCTATCAAATTTTTGGAAGTTGTATATATTTAAGTTTAATATGCACATCATGTTCCATATGTGTGTTGTATCTTTACTAGAAGTTTTCTAGTGCTAACCTGAGCGATTTAAGTAACGTGCATCGGTACATCAGTGACAAGTTATTTAGGAGTGATAACAATTTAAGAACAGTTCTCGAATTTAATTTGTGTCCAGTGACTTTGTGTATTTATTAAAACATTGATTATTTTTATTGCTTCATTTGTCTCTCCTAGTCACAATTCCTTGACACTGCATTCGTAACAACCCAAGTGGTTCACTATAAATTTAATATTTGCGAAAAATATCAATATTACTTCATAATTATTTCATCTGTTTTACACCAGCAATCTTGCACTGCGCTTCTTGCGTCGCCTTTTGAGCTGCCTCTGCATCCGCCCCCCACCTGCGCCGTGTGCATCCCTTAGTAACGCCATTCTCTCCCATTATTTACTGCACACCTTTACTCCCCCGTTTTCTCATTTGCCGCGGGTTTAGCGGTGTTTGCAAGGATTTTGTTTGCGACTTTTGTGCGCGACTTGCATACCTAACTATATTTCGTTAAAAATATACGCTTCTAATGAAATTTTCCGGACGTTAAAATTAATTACTTTTGGCGCGGATAATAAATAGTGCTCGGATTATGATTGTCGTTTAAATTATCAGCAAAGACAAGCGATAAAGGAAAATTTACGTTACGTCACATTTTAAATTATAATTAATAAAATAGAAATCTACCTCCGTCATCTTAAATGGTAAAGTTTAGTAAAATCTTCCTAAATAGAACAATTTTCTGATTTCAGTTAAATAAATAAAAAAATTATGACAACTGGGCAAATATTAGGTCCTTACATATGAAATTGGCGTTTTGCCGTACTGGCAAATTTGATCTCAAATATCTTCTCTTTGGTTAGGAATTCCAAATCCAAATTTATACAGCTATTTACTCATGTATTTGTGTTTTGAAAATTATAATTCATTTGTTTTTTCCTCAATTGTTTTTTTCTTTGCGTCACTCAGTTTACAAAATGAAAAACTTGAAATATCGCGTTATTTACGAGTACGAGTTCCACCGTGGCACCAGTGCTGCAGAAACGGCTCGAAGGATTAATGATGTGTATGGCGACGGTGCCGCAAAAGAAAACACAGTGCGTTTTTGGTTCCAACGTTTTCGTTCTGGAAATTTCGACCTGCAGAACAAGCCCCGTGGACGGCCGGAGACCAATGTTGATAATGAAGAATTGAAGGCTATTGTGGAAGCGGATCCATCGAAAACCACATCCGAGTTAGCTGCAGGCTGCGGTGTTAGTGATAAAACTGTTTTAATCCACTTGAAGCAAATTGGTAAGGTGAAAAACCTTGAAAGGTGGGTACCTCACGAATTGAGTGAAGCAAATCAACAAACGCGCGTTGACTGCTGCGTTGCATTACTCAACCGGCACAATAATGAAGGGATTTTAAATCGAATCATTACCTGTGATGAAAAGTGGATCCTGTACGATAATCGGAAGCGCTCATCGCAATGGTTGAACCCTGCCGAACCAGCCAAACCATGCCCCAAGCGAAAATTTACTCCAAAAAAGTTACTTGTGAGCGTTTGGTGGACTAGTGCTGGTGTCGTTCACTACAGCTTTCTTAAATCTGGCCAGACAATTACGGCAGATGTCTATTGTCAGCAACTGCAAACCATGATGGAAAAGCTAGCTGCTAAACAATCGAGGCTGGGTAATCGCTCTAGGCCACTGCTGCTTCATGATAACGCTAGACCACACACTGCACAACAGACGGCTACCAAATTAGAGGAGCTTTAATTGGAATGTCTAAGACATCCACCGTACTCTCCGGACCTTGCCCCACAGATTACAATTTTTTTCGAAATTTGGATAACTTCTTGCAAAGGAAAAAATTCAACTCCGATGGGGCAGTCCAAACCGCCTTCAAAGATTTTATTGATTCCCGTCCGAATGGTTTTTTTAGTAAAGGGATAGATGAACTACCTATGAGATGGCAAAAGTGCATAGATAGCAATGGTACATACTTTGATTAAATAAATATATTATAATAAAAAAAAATCGGCTTTATGTTCCTCCCATACTAAACGTCAATTTCATATGTAAGGACCTAATATCAGGTTACAAAATACTCTATTAACGTTTGAGAAATAAGAAACAATAGATAAAAATAAAATTAATCACAATGAACGCGCTATTTGAGATATAAAATCAACATGTAAGTAAAAAGCGCACGTGTTCCAAGGTTAACGAGGTCTAACATGTGACATGCAATGGTCCCCATTATAATATTGCCATTTTCGTTTATGATTTTTGTTTACAAGATAAAAGCCTATCTCCGTCTTGTTAAATGATAAAGCTTGTCATAATCTTCCCAAACATGACAATTAAACTAATTTCAGTTAAATATATACAAAAATCAAATTAACGCGTTCTTTGAGATAAGCGCATGTGTTCTAAAGTTAATGAGGTCTAACATGTGACATGCAGTGATGCTCGGCGCTGTCGAATATTGCGGTTTTGTTTACAGAAAGCATGATTAAAAGTTCGAATAACTGTTAAATACATATTTTTATATTTCGATTTTTAATTTATCCTGAATCATGATAAATATTACTAATCTACCGTTACCGTCACATCACATCGCACTATAATAATTATCCATTACATGCATATATATAATAAAATACCATTTCTGTTATTTTTTGTTGTATATCTGGGACAATCTTCTCAAAAAAATGAAAAAATTTAAATCATTTTAAATATTTTAACAAAATAAATTATTGAAAAAAGAATTCTAAACTATTATACATGGGAAATAGTTTAATAAAAAAGTAATTAGAATATTATCCTGATTTCGCGGCTATTGAGCAAATTCTGTGTAAATATTTTTGAGCTATTCTGCTACATGTATCTATTACTTGGTAGTACGATTGGCAATACTAGATTTGATGATTTAAACCGTAACCGATAAAATCAATTTTAGATCACTCTGATAAAAATGTACTTTTTTTTATTTTGTGGTAACGGGTAATTTACTATTAATACATTAATTTTTTAAGTTATCTTCTTTTATCGCATTGAAGGCAAATTTTTTATCGTAAAGGACGCACGCGGAGCCTGCGCTGTTGCGCTGCCAAAACTGTTTATTGGATTACGATTTTAGATGTGTATTTAAATGTCAATGTTTTTGCAAAAACGACGTAATTACTAGATATTCGTTTTGAAAACAAAAAACACGTTCATCAATTTGACATTCAATGCGATTGTCAAAATTGTAACAATCGCATTGAATGTGCGAGTTGAATATAAAATCGATGAAACATGAAAGTGAGTAGGCACTTTCATGTTTTTTTTAAAGTACACACGATTTTTGATTTGTCGCATCATATGTCTTTGAGTCGTCGTGAGACTTTGATTCAAAGACATTCCATCTCTTATTTTAGTTATAACAAACCAATATTTATATTTGAACCACTTCAAAAACAAATATTAAAAATTTAACTACATTAAAGTATTATTAATTATATTTATCATCTCTTTAGACATTAATATTATTGTATAATATATTAAACATTTTTAATTAGTCTATAAATATCAATTATCACAATCATGCCAAGGAAGGATTACTTCTACCGTGCGTACATGAGTACACACTGCCCTAATTTTTTAATGTTAATTCAATAAAAATTCAGGTATTACCGGGGGTTCGGATTGTGCGTGAATTCTTTTTAGCATCTTGTTACAATATATTTTTGAAATATATATAAAATTTTCAAGGCGTGCCCTCCTTCATAAAACGCAAGTGCAAGAATCGTATTGAATATACCTTACGGAGATAGGTATATAGAATTGTACACCGTATCGACTATGCAAGAGACCGACTTCCGAGCTGAGTTTTCACGTTTCAAGCTATGGAGGACCCATTACCTGTACAAAGCCAGAAGTAAGTACTCTTTTTCTCTCATTACTGTATCGCAAAAAGGAAACATTCTCCTTTGTGACATACTACACCAATATTGTATTTTACGAAAGCAAATAATACGCGAAGTTTTCATAAAAAATATTTATTTTCATAAAGTGTTATAACTATTTTATGAATCTAATAACCCAAGTTATATATATTTCATCCTACTTCTTTAAAATAGAGCTACATCAACAGGCGAAGTATAATTTATTAACCAAAAAAAAATCGTAGGTCAGTATATTATTAGAATGAAATATTTATAGGACATATTGAAATTATACCAATCCACAGCTATAAACAGGATATTATCAAATATGTGGGGTATAAAAGCAAAGGCAGCAATATCCAAAAAATAAAAAATAAATGTTTTGAATGCCTTCACCGAGTATAATTAATTTAAAATGTGTACTAAATTCTATATTTTATCCATCTATCCCTTTCAAAATAAAAGAATAGCTATAAATAATTGATATATTTTTTTGATATTGCTGTCTTTGCTTTTTTACCCCACATATAGTATAACAAATTTTGAGATATTGGATATGAAATAGATTTTTATAGAGTTACGTTTCATTGTTGCATTTATAATACAATTTGTTTGTTATCTGTAATAATTGTTAGTCATTTTATAAAAAATATACCTATAAAACTCAATGTCTGTCTGTCTGTTTTCTATTTTTTTTTTCTATTCTATTTTTTTACGCTTCAACAGGCCAGGAGGCCCAATTACAGAAGCGAAATACATCACAAAACACCCAGGCTTGAGTAAATCACATTGATTAAAATGTGACCTCACCGGGAATCGAACCCGGAACCCTCGGTGTGGGAATCGAACCCGGAACCCTGTTCTCTACACAAATCCATTGTCCGATTCGATTCAACTTTTGCATACTTATGCTTTAGGACCCAGCGGGTAACAAAGGCAACATTTCCTGTACCGTCTTTACAACAATCTGTACCGTTTGACCGATCGGACTAAAAATTGGGAAACTTATTCTTAAGGTTTCGGCGGGTAACATTTGCGAAATTTCCCCCCCATTTTTCAACCCTTCCACTCCCATGATATATTTTTGATGCAAATCTGTACTGTTTGATCGATCGGACACAAAATATGGAAACTTTATTTTTATTTTTTTATTTAAAATATAATAGAAACCTAAAAAGTTTATGGATAACATTTTTACATGATTCAATATTGGAATTTAATGATAATATAGTTTAGATACAAAGTCTTCTTTTATAGTTGAGCGAATTTTAACATTTTTGTCACATCTGTTTTGAATTTGTCAGTGGTCAGTTGTTTGGTCTGTTGTGGCAGGTCGTTGTATAGTTTTAATCCGTTGCAAATTAGTCGAGATTGTCTTGTTTTTGTTTTGGCATGTATTATTTGAGCCATTCTAGTGTTCTGTTGGTGTTTTTCGTGTATTTTGTGTAATTTTATGTCTTCGTCTTGTATTTCGCCAATTGCTAGTCTGTGAATGATTTTAAGTGTTTCGATTTTCGTAATGCTTCCGATGTTTAATTGTTGTGTTATACGATATATAGTTTCAGTTGGTGTCCAGTTGGTGTCCATCATAGACCAATTTTAGTATTTTGTTTTGCTGTCGTTAAAGTCTGTTTAGGTTCGTTTTGTTTCCGGTGCCCCAGAAGGGTATCAAATATTTTATTCTACTCTTTAGGACCCGGCGGGTAACATACGCGACATGTCTCCCCTATTATTTTACCCCTTCCATTCACCCTGATATATTTTCAATGTAAATCTGTACCGTTAGACCGATCGGACTCAAAATTTGGAAACTTATTCGTTAGGATCCGGCGGGTAACAAAAATGACATTTCCTCCCCCCCCCCCCGTTTACCTTTTACCCTCTCCCTAATATATTTTAGATGCCAATCTGTACCGTTCGACCTATCGAACACAAATTTTCGAAATTTATTCTTTACGACCCGGTGGGTAACATAGGCGACACTTCCCCCCTATTCTTTTACCCTTTCCCCTTCCCATGATATATTTTTTATGAAAATCTGTACCGTTCGACCAATCGGACTCAAAATTTCGAAAATTATTCTTTAGGACTCGGCGATTAACATTGGTGACTTTTCCTCCCTATTCTTTTACCCTTTCCCCTCCTCCTGATATATTTAAGATGCAAATATATACCGTTCGAATCGAAACTTTGTTTCCCCTACCAATTTATTTTAAACCTCATCTTTAACCCGTGCAACGCCGGGTATGAACAGCTAGTATCAATATTTTATTAACAATAAATATGTTTCTTCAGATTTTATACCAGTAAAAATTGTGACGAAGCTGCGTTAAAAAAGCAGGTGGGAAAATTTCGTTATATTTTTATTTGCTCCACTCTTATCTTTAAACTTTTTTGAAAACAGAAGTATTTAGGAAGCGACGATTATAGATTACTGGTATCTCTATTATCTCTAGTATCTCTAGTTATGTTAATAATGATGATTTTGTGTTGGAAATTCAGGGCATTTATTTATATTTTTATGTATTTACTGTACTGATTATACATTAAACTGGCCGTAAACTTGTGTGTAACCTGAGCCGCGCGCTAATTGTCGTGTCACATTTGGACGCCCGGGCCTCATTAGCGGCTAGTCATCATCAGTCCAGCCTTTTTCCAGCGACTTACGGACAGACGTTGGAAATTATGATATTTGATTATAATATTCATGATTAATTTAATTGAAGTTATAATTACACACACCGAACATTATAATAATATTACCAGACGTGGCTATGGGAAGGAAATAAAAAAAAACTGGAAACTAGTTACCATTTTTTATTTATTTAACAAATTCACAAAGTCATCAGACGCGAATTTAATTTCTTCTTTTTCTTTAATTCACACTTTTTTCTTAATTAATCACTCATCTGTGAAAAACTTTTACCGCTTGCTAAAATATTCCGTTCAATAATCGCAAGAAAGGAGGTATTTTGCTCGATATCTGTCGCTCCGAATTAATCAGCGCGTTGGTAACACTGCGGTTGCTGGAGTTTAATCGCTGGATAAATCGCGTCGGTCAAACGTCAAAACAAACATGAAACGCCGCGGCACTGGTTCCACCTTTTTATACTAAACATGTTGGTTTTTCAAACTTCGAGATAACTATTGTATTTATGAAAATGCCCAAGGATTTCGGTAGACTTCGATAGTGCGCAATTTAATACGGATTTTAGCATCTCATAACAAAAATATTATAACAAAGATAGTAGACATTTGTAAACAAAAATTTTCAGTTTTTATTCGTATCCGTCGGCAATATGTTCCAGACATTGACAGCGGAAACTCTAAACCACCATCACCAGGCGTTATACATGAACAGAGACGATCGAACTGATTCCGTTCCTTCATAGTGTCGCGACCACACGCTTTTGCTTTTATCTCTTTCTCTTACCTAGTAATCGTAACATAATAAATTTAATAATTTTAAAATAAATTTTTGAGAGTAAACAAAGGTTCGATTCGAATGGTATAGATTTGCATCGAAAATATATAAGCGGAGGGAAAGGGTTAAAAGGGTACCCACCGAGTCTTTAAGAATAAGTTTCCAAATTTTGAGTCCGATCGGTCAAACGGTACAGATTTGCATCGAAAATATGTCAGGGGGAGGAGAAGGAGTAAAAGAATAGGAGGGAAATTTCGCCTATTTTCCCCGCCGAGTCCTGAAGAATAAGTAAGTTTCCAAATTTTGAGTCCGATCGATCAAACGGTACAGATTTGCTTTGAAAATATGCCAGGGAGAAGGGAAGGGGTATGAGAATAGGGAGGAAATGTCACCTATGTTACCCGCTGAGCCCTAAAGAATAAGTTTCTATTTTTGAGTCCGATCGGTCAAACGGTACAGATTTGCATCAAAAATATGTCAGGGGAACGGGAAGGGGTATAAGAATAGGGAGGAAATGTTGTCTATGTTACCCTCCGGGTCCTAAAGCATAAGTACGCAAATTTTGAATCAAATCGGACAAACGGTGTGGATTTGTATAGAGAACAGACAGACAGACATTGAGTTTTATAGGTATAGATAAAACAAAAATATCTTAAGTGAAACGACTTGCGCAACAAACAACTGTAAGTATGATTATCACATTTCATATTATGTTTTTCGTCACATTTACTTTATCTTATATATATAGATA